>JAQZBX010104223.1:0-10972 GCA_029593785.1 Cabassous unicinctus | reverse complement strand
ATTATCAGGAATATGATTTTCTAAACCAATATGCACACAGAGTTGAAACATACTATTTCCAATTTTTATTTTTTTTAATAAATACCTTCAATATCTTACAATTTCTTGCCCATAGATTTGAAAATCCAAAATGTGATTCAAGATATAGCTGTTCCTTTTCTACTTTTAAATTTCCTCTTTCCTGAAGTAAAGCTACATGAGAAAATGAATATAAAGTGCATAGCACAGTTCTCCATATAGTAAAAGTGCTCAATACAGATATCAATTATTTTTGTTTATAATATAGAAACAAAAGAGTTGCAATATTTCCTGTTCTGAATTAATATTTTAAAAATGCTTAGGTTTAATTATTAAATATTTTATACATCCAATGTGGAACATATATGAAAGCACTGAAGCATAATAATCAACAACTCTGGACCCATTATTTCATATATTAACAAGAACACTACCAATATAATTGCATCTAAATGTGTGATGCTTTCCTCTCCCACCCCTCTTCCTTTTCCCAGCAGCATTGTATTTCCCTAAATACAATGTTTACCTAATTTGATTTTTAAACGTCCTTTTATGAAGTGGTGAACAAGGGTTTGAGATAATCTCTACAGTTTTAAATCATCCTGAATTATTTGTAACAATTTTCCAGAACCCTTATTTTCGTCTCATTCTCTCGAGTTGCCTCCAGCCTCTTCTCAGCATTGAGCTCTGGCTCCATCTATCATTTATGGCCCTGGTCCAGCTCCAGATCTGATGCTTTGAAATGGGTTCTGTAACCTTTAACCATTGATTTTCCTAGGAAAACACCTCATACTAATACCCGAAGTACTTCCTGTTCCCCAAACATTACCCTTTGCTCTAGTTGTGGGAAAGAGTCATCAGCACCAACAAGTTTGACTGGTCCTGTGAGTCAAAACCACCCTAGTCACCCTCATGAAGGAGACTTCATTGAAGTCAATTACATTTTAACTGAAGATTAATTAAACATGTCTGTTGCAGCCATGTTTTCCTTCAGGCACACTCAATATGGCATGAGTAAATAACGTGTATCCGCAAATCCACCCTCAAATAAACCTACAATCTATTAGAAGACATTGTGCTTGCCATTTGAAAGCAGCATTAAGACAAGTCTCATAGCCCCATCACCACTTCCAATCATATCCAGCCACAGAAATCCCTACAATACGGAAATTCTGGAACTGCCTTACAAAAGAGATGTTTCTACAGAACATGGTATGAAATCTCCTGATCGAAAGGGTAAGAGCATAAAAGTAGTGGCAATTTTATCAAGAACAACTAAAATGGAACAAAATTCATTTTATCAATATTGATAAAAATAAACTGACTCAAAGATAGCTAATAGTAATTAAATCTCATCAGGTCACATTTCCAACTCTATTCAGGTCTCTCCTCTAATACATCTTAAAGTGTTTTTCCAGTCTTTGATAACTGTCACAAGTAACAGAGTTTTCACCTGTTCACATGGGTGATTATGCCTTAAAATAATAATTCTCACTGTTGGGAATTTTTCCAGTCTATTTTTATTCTCTTTCTCAGTTTCACACCATTACTCTTATCACACTTCACATTTTCTACAATTTCAACCTGTTCAGATATTTATACTTCTCAAATTCCTTCCCTTATCATGTACATTTGTCCATGAAATATTTTCTCCGTTCTCTTAGTCTTTTGTGTTTAAAACTGTGAGCTACCCAGTTCCCTTCATCCTTCAGGAAAGAATACCTCATAAAATATGTGGGATGCTTCTAAGAAACTCATAAAACCGGAGGGACCTGTCATGTATACTATATACACCTAGCCAAATGTGTGATCCTCTTCCTTAGCAGTTATCTTATCAAGGACTGTATTGGCCAATTGCTATCACATCATACCACCACAACCCTCAAAATAAATCACTTTGCTGGCTATCAATATGTTTATTAGATTGGCATTTTCTCTCTGTCTCTTTTTTTTTTTTTCAATTTGGTTTGCTGACTAAATTTTTTCCCCCCAATATACTGATATCTTCAATAATAAATGATGGTTAGTTTTTCCATATTTGTGTAACTGCTTTACATCTACCTGTTGTGTCTATATTGCATTTAAAAGATTCTAGGCTCAGAAAGTGTTGATTTAATTTACTTGCATTTTTTATTAATTCATTTCTTATTAACTCTTTCTCAAAGTTACCTATTTGAGATGATCTTAGAATGGTTATAACCCTACCCTGCTGTTAACACCTTCTCCAAAAACTGCATTATCCTTGCCATTGTTATGGAGAAATTCAGAGACTTTAAGGTGAAATTTTCATCTAAATTCATTTAGCAAGAGTTTGCAAATGTAATTACTTGCAGATCTTAATTAAAATAAATGATGTTATTCTAGCAAATGACTTGATTCTGAAATAGAAATTTTTATACCTTATTGGAAATAGAGGGAAAATGTCATATTGGTCTACAAACTTCAAGGAAATGCTTGCTTACTTTCTGTGTTTTTTTGTAGTAGGTTCCAAACATGGCTTCACATTGAAATCACCAAAGATGGCTTTTAAAAATGTTGATGCTTAGTTCCAAAATCTCAATATTCTGATTTAATTGATGTGAGTTGGAGTTCAGGCTTCAGTATTCTCAGAGCTTCTCTTGTGATTCACAAGGTTAAGATCCACTTGTTTTATGTCACCTATTTAAGTATGCATATTAACTTGCAAACACTTCGAGATTATACTGCCAGTGGGCAATCTATACCATCAAGATATTATTGCCTGTTTGTGAGAGTTTGAAGCTGGTAGACCGCAGAAGATCATGTCCTTAGATCTCATCCATTCCTGTGAGTGTGAAGCTATTGTAGGTGGGAACTTTTGACTAAATTACTTCAATTAAAGGCTGCAGAGAGTGGGGAGCTTAGTGGTTGAATGCCTTCTCCGCATGTATAAGGTCTCAGGTTCAATCCCCGGTATCTCCTAAAAACAATACCTGAAGTCTTCAGAGACTGAGAGAAAGCTGCAGGAGCAGAGAGATCACCACCAGAGCAAGAAGCTGAAATTAATGGAACCCGGAAGAGACGAAGCCAGAAGCTGAAGTAACTAGACCCAGAGAAGAAGGGAGACACCGCCACATGGTGGTCTTTGGGGAGAAAGCATCTCCTGATGTTATTTTGATTTGGACACTTTCACAGCCTCAGAACTGCAAGCTTATATGCTAATAAATCCCCATTATGAAGGCTCACCCAATTCTGGTATATTGCTTTAACAACTTTTAGCAAACTAAAACACTGTCCTTCTAACTATGAGCTTTGAAATCAGACGGTATGCCATTAGAATTCTGAAGTGTTGGCTCTGAGACTTTGGAAAATTTAACTAATTTCTAAGTTAAGGGAAATTCAGTTTTCTCATATGTAACACTGACCTCACAGTATTATTGGGAGGATTAAATAAAATAATATACACATAATGTATAAGCCATTTAGTACAACAGTTGACTTATAATAAACTCTCAATGAATTATAATTATTTTTATCAGATTGCCAAGAAGAAAAACTATATATATATATCTCCAAACAAGAGCAGTAAAACAATATTAATTAGATAAAAATAGCCCAAAAATGTCTTTCAAAATTAAACATTTATTGTACCAGGTATAATTATAACTAATGAAAGGTATAAAGAATAAGTTAGGTGTGTTAATTTGAAATAAAATGGCAAGCCGACAAACAAAATGTTGCTTGCAATTGCAACTCTCTTTTGAATGAACTGGCCTTCAATTGAGTTTGTTTCTTTACTCATTCTGTAGTATATAATTTCAGGGGTACTTGGTGTATTAGTCAGCCAAAGGGGTACTGATACAAAATACTAAAAATGGTTGGCTTTTATAAAGTGTATTTATTTGGGTAAGAAGCTTACAGTCACAAGGCCCTAAAGAGTCCAACTCAAGGTACCATAGGAGGTACTTTCTCACCCAGAGTCTGTTGCCATGTGTTGATACAAGATGGCGGGCAATGTCTGCAAGGGTTCAGTCTTCCTCCTCTGCCCAAGACTCCATTGTCCCAGCTTCTTACAATCTCAGCTGCAGGCTGGGATAACTCTTGTCTCTCTCCCGGGGCTTGTTTCTTTCCATGCTCAGCTGCTCTGCTCTCTCCACGAGGCCAGCTATAAACTGTCAGGCATATGGCTCGTCTCTCTTCCCAGGGCCTCTCGCATGTCTAATGGAGGCTTCTCTCTTTCTTCACATATCTGCTTCTCTGTGTGCTTACTTCCTGGACTCCAGGATCAAAACTCTTACTTTCTCCTCTGTCATGTCATTTTCTCAATGTCCTACTATTGTGGCCCAATCAAAGCCTTAATCATAATCTAATCAGGTAAGAGTGAAACCTCTGAAACCAATACAATATAGTATGACCAGAGGAAGAGACCAGTTTACAAACATAATCCAATATTTATTTTTGGAATTCATAAACAATATCAAACTGCTACACTTGGCTCCTAAAAGAATGGGGATAAAGCACAGAGAGTGGGGACAAAGGAGTTCAAGGAGTGATATAAGTATACTCACTATTTTTCTCAAAACTCACTTTGTCCCTGAGGGAAATGCCTAGAATTTAGAAGAAAATTTTATTACTAGATGACTCACTCTCTCCAAACTGAAGACAGACTTAGAGAGAGAGTCTATATTAAGGGTCAACAAAAGGTGAAAGGGTCAGTAAATTATAATGTGCCATGGAAGCAATGTATCACAGTGGTTAAAATCATGGTTATGTGCGTAAGTCTTCCACCTCCTGGCTGTGTGACCTTAGGCATTCCACAAAATCTCTCTGTGTCTCATTTTCCACACCTGTGAAATGAGCAACTGCAAAGTATTTTGTGAGAATCAAATGAAGAGATATAGTTACATATTTAGAAAAGTATATGTATTAGTAAGTACTATTTAATATCTATTATTAGTATCACATCTATAGCATAAGATATTAGGAGTGTTTTCTGTTATGTTTATTATGATCACAAGAAATGATTATATTATTGAGTGAGGAAATAAAATTTATTATTTTAGCTATGTGAAATTCATGGGTGAAGATTGTAAAATAAAAACATGTTAACACTGGCAATCTCTAGGAACTGAAAAAGTGAATCATTTAATTTTCATCTTACATTTATCTTTATTTCCTTTATTGTATTTTTATAACTAAAAGATTTATATATTATATAATAATATTAGAATATTAATTATTCATATATAGTTGAACTTAAATCAAGGAATCAAGTAATAGGGCTATATATATTTTTTCCTTTTTTTTTTTTTTCAGTATGGTACATTCATTGCAATTGATGAACATATTTTGGAGTATTGCCACTAAGCATGGATTATAGTTTACATGGTTGTTTATACTCTTTCGCACACAATTCTGTAGGTTATGGCAAGATATATAATGGCCTGTATCTGTAATTGCAATGTTGTTCAGGACGATTCCCAAGTCCTGAAAATGCCCCCGTATTACACTTGTTTTTCCCTCTCCCTTCCCTCACAACCTCCAGTAGCCACAGCCCCCACATCAATGATATAATTTCTTCCATAGCTAGAATCACAATAAGTCTATAGTAGAATGCCAGTAAGTCTACTTTAGTCCATAGTTCATTCCCCAATCCTGAGGATTCTGTAATGGTGATGTCCACTCTACCTCTAATTGAGAGGGGGCTTCGATTCCACAGAGCTGATGGATGGAAGTCTCTTGCTTGAAGTTGTAGATTCTCTCAGTTCCTTGGCATGGTGGTTGTATACCATCTCCTCCTTGTTAGTTGTCCTGGGTAAGTTCAATGACCTGGAGAGTAGGTGTGGCAACTCAGTTGAGATTCAGGGCCCAGCTGGCACATGGACAGCCCAAAGATTTAAGTCTCTTGGATGTACACTTACCAACTCAAGTGCTAATTATAGGGTTTAATAGAAGGGACAGTAGAGCCATGTGTAGGGAAACCACAATTAAGTCCAACTCTGTCACATTGGGGAGTATAAATTCCAAAGTAGGGCCACTGGCAAGGCATCAAATTCCTGAGCTATTTGTCCTGATTATAGTGTCTGGATGTCTGCAGAGCCCGTAGGAACCCCACTATTTGGAGTAGTATCTACTTTGGCTGTCAATGAGATCCTGCTGAGACATGCCTAAAAGTAACCTCTGGAATGACCTCCTGCCTCACTTGGAAGTCTCTTAGTCATATAAACTCATTTGTCTTTACCTTTTCCCCTTTTTGGTCAAGGTCTTTTTCCAGTTGCATTGCAAGTTGGTGCTTAGTAGTAATCCCTCAGTGCCAGGGAAGCTCATCCCCAGGAGTCATGTCCCATGCTAGGGGGGAATTCTTGCATTTATATGCTGAGTTTGGCTTAGAGAGAGGCTACATTTAAACAAGTAGACTTTCAGGAGTTAACTCTTAGGCACTGTATAATACTAGGCTAAGTTTCAATTTCAAGAGTAATGGTTCATAAGCACATTCATCAATATCAAGGGCCCGTCGATGGACCATCCTCCTTCACTAGCCATTGCCCCTGTACTTAGGGGATTCTTGCTTCTCCGTTAGAGAATGTGGCAGAGCTCCCCAGGATGGAATATGATATTCTCTATTGTGTGAATTTCCATGCACTGTGATAATGCCCCATGAATATTTGAACACATTTATATGCCTTATATGTATGCCCAGGTGAACTTCCTCCCATGTATCCCCCATCACTGACACCTTGAACCAATGATCCTCCCCTGCCACAGTTGTAACCCTTCTGTGATGCAAAACTTCTTAAACAATGAAGCCAATAAAATAGCTAAATACAATTAATAGGAAAATGAAATAATAATGATAGTTTTAAAAACAAGAAATAAAATACAAAAAATAAAATACATGTTAAAAATTTGACATGTTGGCTTTCATCACTATAAGATCTATTGTCCTGTATGTACAGTGACTTCTTCTTCCATTTATTCCCCCAGTGTCTTACTTTTTTTATTTTGTCCTCAAAGACATTTTAGGTTACAGAAAATCATGTATAGAATACAGGGGAATCCCATATACCCAACAACCTCCCCCTTTTCCCACTTCCTCTATTAATAACATTTTATATGTGGATGGTACATTTGTTAAAACTGATGTACAAATATTGAAACATAGCTACTAACCATGGTCAATGGTTTATATTATGGTTTACATTTTGGACCATACACTTTTATAAATTTTGATGAAATTTAACATGGCCTGTATCCATCATTGTAAGATCATGTAGAACACTTCTACCAACCCAAAAATGCCCCCTGTTCCATCTATTCTATTCCTCTTTCCCCCTCCCCTTGGGACATATGGCAACCACCAGGCTTCACTTCTTGAAGGACAAGATTCATAGTTACTTGCAACACTGAGGTCTTGACACACTGGTCTGTCCTCACCTATTAGGCACCACCCATGCTCTCACGAGACTCCCGTCCCTCTATTTGAGAACATAGCGGGCCTCCCCAGGATGGGAGTCCAACACCTTCCCACTCATTATGTGGTTCTTCCCCCACTAATATAACACAGTATGACAAGATGAACACTCACACACTCCCTGGAAGCCTGCCCCAGGTGCACCCTGTCCCTATGACCCTCAAATCCAACACCATAGACCAGTAACCCTCCCTTGACATATTGCCAAAAGAGCTTTCCCAACATTGTAGTTTCAGCCACATACCTGCCAATACCCAGTGGTCAGCTTCTCCCTCCTCCAAACCTCCCCCCATTTCCATGGACAGTCCAATCCATCCTCCCCATCATACCTCCCTGACAAACCTGCACACCCAACCCAATACTATCACTGCAACCCTGTCATGGCCCTCCACTAAACAACTACACACTTCCACCTTATCATACATTTTGCTCATATGGGCTTTGGCTCATAAACTTCTTTTCCTTTTTTATTTCCTGTACACCTATCTGCTAGACTCTAGCTCTGTGAATCTGCTCAATTTGCTTAATTCCTATCAGTAAGGTCATGTAATATTTGTCCTTCAGTGCCTGCCTTGCTTCACTCAACATAAGGTCCAAGATTCATCCATGTTATCCTGTGTCTTAATACTGTATTCCTTCTTACAGCTGAGTAATATTTCATTGTATGTGTTTACCACAATTTGTTTATCCATTCATCTGTTGATGGGCATTTGGGTTGATTCCAACTTTTGGCAATAGTGAATAATGCCATTATGAACATTGGTATGCATATATCTGTTTGTGTCTTTGCTTTCAGTTCTTCTGGGTATATATCCAGCAGTGGAATTGCTGGATCATAGGGCAGTTCTATAGTTAGTTTTCTGAGGAATCACCAAACTGTCATCCACATTCCCACCAGCAGTGGATGAATGTTCCCATTTCTCCACATCCTCTCCAACACTAGTAGTCCTCTGTTTTTTTATTAGCTGCCAGTCTAATGGGTGAAAGATGACATCTCATTATAGTTTTAATTTTCATTTCCCTAATAGCTAGTGATGTTGAGCATCTTTTCATGTGCTTTTTAGCCATTTGTATTTCTTCTATGGAGAAGTGTCTATTCAAATTACTTGCCCATTTTTTAAATGGGTTGTTTCTCTTTTTTATTTTCAAAGTATAGAATTTCTTTATATATGCTCGATATTAGGCTCCTATCTATATATGTTTATATAGTTACCGAATATTTTCTCCCATTGAGTAGCATAGTGTTTTCATATGGTTTATGAATTTCAAAAATAGATATTGGATTATGTTTGTAAACTGGTCTGTACCTGGCAGTGATTCAATTATGATTAGGGCCTTGATTGGGTCATGTCATTAGCACATTGAATCCCTGCCCCTTGGTGGGCGGGCACTCACAGATAAAACTGCATGGCAGAGCAGAGGAGTTAGTTGGAGTTTTGATGTTGGAATTTTGATGCTGTAGTTTTTGAGCTGGAGCCTGAGAAGTAAGCACACAGAGGAGCAGAGCAGCTGAGCCTGGAGAGTCAAGCCCCGGGGAGAGAGACAGAGCTAGTCACCTGATACTCTACCTGGCCTTGTGGATAGGCAAAGCCTAGAGAGCCTTATAGTCTACAGCTGACCTTGTGGAGAAAACAGAGGAGCTGAGCCCAGAGAGAAATGAGCCCTGTGAAGAGAGAAATCCATGCAGCCAGAACACTGGCAGACATCGGCAACCATTTTGCTCCAACACATGGCAATAGACTTTGGTGAGAGAATTAACTTATGCTTTATGGCCTGGTAACTATAAGCTTCCACCCCAAATAAATACTCTTTATAAAGCCCAACAGATTTCTGGTATTTTGCATCAGCACCCCTTTGGCTGACTAATACAAGTAGGCTATGTTTCCACTTTCTTGACAAACTCCTTTGAGGTGCAAAAGTTTTTTTATTTTGAGGAGGTTCCATTTATCTATTTTTTTCTTTCATTACTAGTGCTTTGGGTGTGAAGTTCATGAAACCATTTCCTAATACAAGATCCTATAGATGCTTCCCTACATTAACTTCCAAGGTCTTTATGGTCTTGGCTCTTATATTTAGATCTTTGATCCATCTTGAGTTAATTTTTGTATAAGATGTGAGATGGTGTTCCTCTCTCATTATTTTGGATGTGTATATCCAGTTCTCCAACCACCATTTGTTGAAGAGGCTATTCTCTCCCAGTTGAATGGGCTTGGTGGCCTTGTTGAATATCATATGATTTTATATGTGAGGGTCTATATCAGAACTCTCAGTTTGGTTCCATTAGTCAGTATGTCTATGCTTGTGCCAATACCATGCAATTTTGATGACAAGGTTTGTAGTATGTTTTAAAGTCAGGTGGTGTGAATCCTCTGACTTTTTCATTTTTCTTTTTCAATATGTTTTTGGCAATTTGGGGCCTCTTGTCCTTCCAAATAAATTTCATAGTTAGTTTTCTCCAATTCAGTAAAAAATGTTGTTGTGATTTTTTTTTTTTGGATTTCAGTAGATCTGTAGATCAGTTTGGGTAAGATAGACATCTTAATGGTGTTTAATCTTCTGATCCATGAGCAGGGTATATTCTTCAATTGTTTAAGTCTTCTTTGATTTCCTTTAACAGTGTTGTATAGTTTTCTGTGTATAAGTCATTTACATCTTTAGTTAAATTTATTCCTAAGCATTTGTTTCTTTTTGTTGTTATTGAAAATGGTATTTTTTTCCTTGAATTTATTCTCATATTGCTCATTATTGGTGTACAGAATTGCTAATGATTCTTGCACATTGATCTTATAACCTGCAACTTTACTGAACTCATTTATAAGGTCTAGAAGCTTTGTTGTAGATTTCTCAGGGCTTTCTATGTATAGGATCATGTCATCTGCAAATAGTGAAATTTTTACTTCTTCCTTTCCAATTTGTATGCCTTTTATATACTTTTCTTACCTAAGTTCTTGAGCAAGTTACCACAATGTTAAACAGGAGCTGTGAAAGTGGGCATCCTTGCCTTGTTCCCGATCTTAGAGGAAAAGATTTTAGGATTTCATCTTTGATGATGATATTAGCTGTGAGTTATTCATATATATCCTTTATCATGTTGAGGAAGTTTCCTTCTATGCCCATCTTTTGTAGTGTTTTTTATCAGGAAAGAATGCTGTATTTTGTCAAATGCTTTTTCTGCATCTATAGAAATGATCATGTGATATTTTTTGCCTTTGATCTGTTTATGTGGTGTGTTACATTGATTTTCTTATGTTGAACCATACTTGCATACCAGGGATGAAACCCACTTGGTCATGGTGTATAATTTGTTTAATGTGTTGTTGAATATGATTAGCAAGTATTTTGTTGAGGATTTTAGCACCTAGTTTCGTTAGAGTGATTAGTCTATAGTTTTCTTTTCTTGTGGCATCTTTGTTTGGCTTTAGTATTAGGGTGATGTTGGCATCATAGAATGAGTTAAGCAATGCTCCCTCCACTTCTGTATTTTGGAAGAGTTTAAGCAGGATTGGTGTTAGTTCTTTCTGGAAT
>JAQZBX010104222.1:0-10974 GCA_029593785.1 Cabassous unicinctus | reverse complement strand
GTTATATCCCATGGATAAATGAATGGTATTATCCTGCCTGTAGCTGCTGATGCTCTCCATTCCCTGGGATGGCCATTGTCCATCATCATCTGGTGTCCTGGGTGAGTCCATTGAGCTGTTGAGTAGGAGTTGCAGCTGCCCTGAGATGCCAGGCCCAGCTGGCACACAGCAAGGCTAAAGATTACAGTCTCTGGAAGTTCACCTACAAACTCCAGCACCACATATAGGTTTGAATAGAAGGGACTGATGGATCTTGTGCAGGGAGGACATATTTGAGTCCAACTCTGTCACTGTCAGGAGCACAGATTCCAAAGTAGGGCCCACTGATAAGGCACAAAACTCTGGATCTATTCACCCTGATATAGGGCCTGGTTGTCTACAGAGCCCTCAGGAGCCCCTCTATTTGGGGTGATATCCACATTGTAAGCCTTCATGGTCATAGGCTTCCAATGTGCATAAGTGTTACCTCTGGGATGACCTCATGACTCACCCTGAAGTCTATCAGCAATATGAACTCATTTGTCTTTAGCTTTTCTCCCTTTATTCAAGGTCTTTTTCCAGGTGTATTGCCTGTTGGCACTAGGTAGTAACCCCTTATTGCCAGGGAGGCTCATTCCCGGGAATCTTGTCCCATGCTGGGAGGAAGGTAATGCATTCATATGCTGAGTTTGGCTTAGAGAGAGGCCACATTTGAGCAACAAGGAGGCTCTCAGGAGGCAACCCTTAGGCACCCCAGAACAATAGGCTAAATTTCAGTTTCAAGAGCAAAGACTCATAAGGCTAGTCATCAGTAACAAGAGCCTAGCAGTGGATCATCCTCCTTAGCTAGACACTGCCCCTGCAATTGGGGAAGTGTTGCAGCGCCCTTGGAGAATGTGGCAGAGCTCTCCAGGATAGGAATTCAGTATTCCCTCATTTATTGAGTGTATCTTCACCCACTGTGACCATGCCCCGTGAGGATTTGAACAATTTTATATACCTTTTATGTATGTTCAGGTGCACTTCCTCCTATGAACTCCCCATCCCAGACAACCCCCACCAATGATCCTCTCCCACGCCAGTTTTAACCTTTCTGTGATCCAAAGATTCTTTAAAGATGAAGCCAATAAAATAGCCAATTTCAATTAATACGAAAATGAAATGATAATTTTAAATTTAAAAGATAAAACACCAGAAAACTTAAAAAAAAAAACACTAAAACTAAAATAAAATTAAAGTATTGGGATATTCAACAAATGGGAAAAAGAAATAAAAAAAATTTTTTTTTGACATATTGCCTTTTATCACTGCAATATCGGGTGTCCAGTCTGTACCGTGTCACCTTCCCCCTCTCACTCCCCAGTGTCTCACAATGTTTCACTTAATATTCAAAGAAGTTTTAAGTCACAGCAAAGTCACAGACAGAATGCAAGAGACACTCATATACTCAAACTCTTTCCCCTTTCCTCTCTCCATATTACAATCTTTTTGTTTGTGGATGGTAGCATTGTTGTAACTGTTATACAGATAGTGAAACATAGCTAGTAAACATTGTCAATGTTTTTCAATATGGTTTACATTTCAGACCATAAAATTTTATACATTTTGATGATATTTATCATGTCCTGTGTCTATCACTGTACGGTAATGAAGAACATTACCACTGATTCTTTTCCTCCCACCCCATCCCCCTGGGGCCCACAGCGATCCCTAACTTGAATCATTGGATGACAAAATTCATAGTTACATGCAACAAGAGGCCTTGACACACTGTTTTTTCCTTCTCTATTTGGAACTGCCCTTGCTCATAAGACACACCCACCTGTCTGTTTCTGGACAAATCAATCCTCCCAAAAATGGGAGTCCATCTCCTACCCACTCATTGTGTTGGTCTCCAACCACTGATACAACATATTATGACAGGATGAACACTGAGACACTCCCTAGAAGCCTACTCCAGATGTGCCCTGTCTCGAATTCCCCCACAGCCAACACCCTAAACCAGTGACACTTCCTTGTCATACTGCCATTATATCATTCAAACCTCTGCATTTTCAACCTCATACCCACTAATCCCAAGGGTTCACCTTGTCCCTCTCCTATCTCTTCCCCCAGTGTCCTGTATATTCTAACCTCCCCTTCTCAATATACCCACGTGTCAACCCTGCACCACCAAACACATTAACATCACTACCCACCTGTCTTATCCCTTCAATATGCAGCTACACTCTATCACTTTACCATAGATTATATCCATATAGGTGATGACTCTCAACTTTCTTTTCTCTTCTCTTTCTTGTAAACCTGTCTTTCAAACAATGGTTCTCAGGGACTGCTCAAGTTCCTTAATTGATATCAGTGGTGAGGTCATGTGCTGCTCATCCTTCAATGCCTGGCTTCTTCACTCAGCATAAGGTCTTCAAGATTCATACATGTTATTCCATGCATTAGCACTTTATTCCTTCTAACAGCTGAGTAATATTCCATTGTATGGATGTACCACTTTTGTTTATCCATTCTTCTGTTGATGGGCACCGGGGTTGATTCCAACTTTTGGCAATAGTGAACAATGCCAATATAAACATTGGTGTGCATATATCTGTTTGTGTCTTTGCTGTCAATTCTTCTGGGTATATATCCAGCAGTGGAATTTCTGGACCATATGGAAGATATATTGTTAGTTTTTTCAGGAACTGCCAAACTTTCCTCCACAGTGGCTGGACCATTCCACAATCCCACCAGGAGTGGATGAGTTTGCCCATTCCTCCACAACCTCTCCAACACTTAGAGTCTGCTGTTGTTGTTTTTTTTTTATAACCCCCATTCTAATGGGTGTAAGATGGTATCTCATTGTACTTTTGATTTGGATTTCCCTAATAGTTAGTGATATCAAGCATTTTTTCATGTGCATTTTAGTCATTTGTATTTCTTCCTTGGAGAAGTGTCTTTTCAGGTCACTTGACCATTTTTTAAATGGGTTGTTCATCTTTTTATTTTCAAGGTGCAGGATTTCTTTATAAATGCAAGATATTAGGCTCCTATCAGATACATGGTTTCCAAATATTTTCTCCCATTGGGTTGGCTGCCTTTTTATTTTCTTGATAACGTCGTTTGAGGTGCAGAAGTTTTTAATTTTGAGGAGATACCATTTATCTATTTTTTCTTTGCTGCTCATGCTTTGGGTGTGAAGTTCATGAAACCAATTCCTATTACAATGCTTCCTTACATTATCTTCCAAGGTCTTTATGGTCTTGGCTCTTATATTTAGATTTTTTTTCCATCCTGAGTTGATTTTTGTATAAGGTATGAGATGCTGTTCCTCTCTCAATCATTTGGATATGGATATTCAGCTCTCAAAGCACCACCCATTGAAGAGGCCATTCTCTCCCAACTGAGTGGGAATGGTAGCCTTCTCGAATATCAGATGACTGTATATGTGAGGATTTATATCAGAACTCTCAATTTGGTTCCATTGGTCCTTATGTCTATACGTATGCCAATACCATGCAATTTTGACCACTGTAGCTTTGTAGTATGTTTCAAAGTCAGGTAGTGTGATTCCTCCAAATTCAGTTTTCTTTTTCAATATGTCTTTGGTGATTTGCATCCACTTACCTTTCCAAATATATTTTGTAGTTAGTTTTTCCGGTTCCTTAAAAAATACAGTGCTGATTTTTATTGGTATTGCATTAAATCCATAGATTAATTTGGGTAGGATAGACATCTTGATGATGTTTAGTCTTCCTATCCATGAACAGGGAATATTCTTCCATTTATTTAAGTCTTCTTTGGTTTCCATTAACAGTGTTGTGTATTTTTCTGTATATAAATCCTTTACATCTTTAGTTAAATTTATTTCTAGGTATTTGATTTTTTTATGTACTATTTTAATGGTATTTTTTTCTTGATTTCCTCCTCAGATTCCTCATTATTGATGTACTGAAATGCTACTGATTTTTGAGCATTTATCTGATACCTGTGATGTTAATGAACTCCGTTATAAGTTCTAGAGTTTTGTTGTAGATTTCTCACAGCTTTCTATGTATAGGATCATGTCATCTACAAATAATGAAAAATTTACTTTTTCTTTTCCAATTTGGATGCCTTTTATATCTTTTTCTTGCCTTAGTGCTTGAGCAAGTACTTCTAAGACAATGTTAAAATAGGAGTGGATATAGTGGACATCATAGTCTTTCTCCCAATCTCAGGGGGAAAGCTTTTAGGATTTCACCATTGAATATGAAATCTTCAGATTTGGGTTTTTCATATATACCCTTGATTATATTCAGAAAGTTTCTTTCTACTCTATCTTTTGCAGTGTTTTCATCAACAAAGGGTGCTATATTTTGTAGAATGCTTTTTCTGCATCTATAGAGCTAATCATGTAATTTTTTTTCTTTCAATCTGTTATGTGGTGTATTCATTGATTTATTTCTTATGTTGAAACATCCTTGCATATCCGGGATGAAAACCACTTGGTCATGGTGTATAATTCTTTTGATATGTTGTTAAATGCGATTAGCAAGTAACTTGTTGAGGATTTTAACATATAGGTTCATTAGAGAAATTAGTCTGTAATTTTCCTTTCTTGTGATATCTTTGTTTCGCTTTGGTATTAGGGTAATGTTGGCATCATAGAATGAGTTAGGCAATGTTTCTTCTACTTCTATTTTTTGGAAGAGCTTAAGTGGGATTGGTGTTAGCTATTTCCAGAGTGTTTGGTAGAATTCAGCTCTGAAGCTGTCTGATCATGGGCTCTTCTTAGTTTGTAGGTTTTTGATGACTGAGTCTATCTCTTTACTTGTAATTAGACTGTTGAGATCATGAATTTCTTCTTTCATCAATGTAGGCTGCTTTTGAGTTTCTTTCATTTTGTCCATTTCCTCTAAATTATCACTCTTGTTGGCATATATGTTTTCAAAGTATCCTCCTATGATACTCATTATTTCTCTGAGGTCAGTAGTGATATTCCCTTCCTCATTCCTTTTTTTGTGTATTTGCATCTGCTTTCCCTTTTTCTTTGTAAGATTGGCTAAGGGTTTGTCAATTTTGTTGATCTTCTTTAAGAATCAGCTTTTGGTTTTGTTTATTTTTTCTAATGCTTTCTTATTTTCTATTTCACTTAGTTCTGCCCTATTCTTTACTATTTCCTACTTTCTACTGCCTTTTGGCTTAGTTTGTTGTTGTTTTTCCAATTCCTCCAGGTGTGCAGTTAGGTCTTCAATTTTAGCTCTTTCTACTGTTTTTAATATATGCATTTATGGCTCTAAATTTCCCTCTCAGTACAGCTTTGGCTGCATTCCATAAGTTTTGACATGCTGTGTTGTCATTTTCATTCATTTCAAGGTAGTTACTGATTTCTTTTGGGATTTCCTCCTTAACCCACTGTTTATCAAAGAGTGTGTTCTTAACTTTCATATCTTTTGCCTAATCTAGTTCTCTGGCCCTTAGTGATTTCCAATTTCATTCCATTGTGGTCAGAGAAATTAGTTTTATAATCTCAATCTTTCTGAATTCCTTGAGAGTTGCTCTGTGGCCTAGCATATGGTCTATCTTTGAATATCATCCATGTGCATTTGAGAAGAATGTATATCCCACTTTAGTGCATCTAGCATTCTGTATATGTCTATTAGGTCCAGGTACTCTAATGTATTATTCAGAGCCTTTGTTTCTTTATTGATTTTTTTTGTCTAGATGCTCTGTCTAATGGTGATAATGGTGTATTGAAATCCCCCACTATAATTATAGAGGCCTTTATTTCTCCACTTAGTTTTTCCAATTTTTGCCTCATGTATTTTGAGACACCCTGATTAGGTGCATAAATGTTTATGATTGTTCTTTCTTCTTGAAAGATTACCCCTTTTACTAATATATAGTGTCCATCTTTGTCTCTTACAATAGTTTTGCATTTAAAGTTTATTTTGGCCGATATTAGGATTGCTACTCCTGCTCTTTTTAGTTATTGTTTGCTTGTAAATTTTTTTTCCAGCCATTCGCTTTCAGTCTCCTTGAATCGCTGGTCTAAGGTTGGTTTCTTGTAGACAGCACATAGATTGATCGTCTTTCCTTATCCATAATGCCAATCTGTGTCTCTTGACTTTTGAGTTTAATCCATTAGCATTCAGTGTTATTACTCTCAATGAATTTCTACCATCAGCCATATTATCTTTGGATTTTTGTATGTAATATTTTGTTTTTATTTCTCTTTTTGTCTTTTTGTTCTTCTTACACTTTCCTCCAACTCTCTCTCTCCTGTTTTATCCTTTCAACTTCTAGAACTTCCTTTAGCATTTCTTGAATTGCAGGTTTCTTTTTGGCATACTCTCTTAATTTCTGTTTATGTTTGAATATTTTGAACTCTCCATCATTTTTTAATGCCAGTTTTGTTGAATAGAGAATTTGTGGCTTGAAATTTTTTCTTCTAGTACCTTGACTTTGTCATACCACTGTCTTCTTGCCTCTGTGGTTGCAGATGAGAAATCAGCAGTTAATCTTATTGTGCTTTCCTTGTATGTGATGTTTCTCTTTTCTCTTGCTGCCTTGAATATTTTCTTTTTGTCTTCAGTATTGGACATTTTGGGATTTATACTGTTGGGATTTATACTGTTTGGGGTCAACTGTGCTTCCTGGACATGTACATCAATCTCCCTCAAAAGGTTTGTGAAGTTTTCAGCCATTATTTCATTCAACACTCCTTCTGTTCCCTTTCCCTTTTCTTCTCCTTCTGGGATGCCTATAATGTGTATGTTTGTGCATTTTGTGTTGCTGGTTAAATGCCTAAATCCCTACTGGATTTTTTCTATATTTTTATCTATCTGTTCTACTATGTTTGATTTCAGATGTACTGTCTTCCACATCACTAAGTTCTTTCTTCTGCCTGTTCAAATCTGCTGTTATGGGAATCCATCGTCTTTTTTATTTCTTGGTTTGTGCCTTTCATCACCATCATATCCGTTATCTTTTTACACAGGTTTACAATTTCTTCAGTATGTTCTCCCAGTGTCTTCTTAATATCCTTAATCTCTTCCTTCACTTCATTAAGTTGGTCCATTTTATTGTTTGGACAGCTTTGATTAGTTTTTCAATGTTCTGCATTTCTTCCTGGGTTTTAGTTTGTTCATTGGACTGGTCCATGTCTTCCTGTTTCTCAGTATGTTTTGTAATTTTTTGTTGCCCTCTGGTCATCATTTTATCTTGATGGGTTTATTCAGTTGATTGGCTTCTGTATCTGCTCTAAAGTTTTATTTAGCTGGTGGTGCTGTGTGTGTTTTAAGTTTTCTCTTTGACACTTTGTTCTTCTTCTATTTCCTTGCATTTTTCTATATTCTGATTTTATCTTCAGCAATCCACGTCACTGTTGAGCTCCCCCCAGCTCGATGTCCCTAACTTTCTCGCTCCCTGGACTCCCAGAACTGACCACTCGGCAGGATCCTGTCCCCAATCAGCCATCCTCAGGTCCAGGGTTCAATCCTTTGCACCAGTACCTTCCTTCTCCACCAGTAGGAACTGAAGGGCAGTGGAGAACTCAGATGGACTGAGTCCCCCCAGCATCAATACGAGGTTCACCAACCTATTAGTATTTTTATGACTGTTTTTATCATGAAAGTGTGCTGGATTTCATCACGTGGATGTTCTTCTTCAATTAAGATGATCATGTGTTTTTCTCTTTCAGTCTTTTAATGTTTATTACATTATTTAATTTTCTTATGTTGAACAGCCATTGATAACGTAGGTAAATCCCTCTTAATAATGTTGTATAATATTTTTAATGTGTTGTTGAATTCCACTTGCTAGTACTCTGCAGATGATTTTATCACCCATATTCATAAGAGAAATTGGTGTATAATTTTAAATTTTTGAAGTATCTTTATCTGGTTTCAGTATTAGGATTATATAAGCATCATAGAATGAGTTAGACAATGTTCCCTCTTGTTCAATTTCTTATAATAATTCTAGCATTTGTTATTGTTGTTTGGCATGTTTGGTATAATTCTCACTTGAAGTCATCTTGTCTTGGACTTTTTTGGGGGGAAATTTTCAATGACTGATTCAAACATTTTACTTGAATTTGGTCTGTTGAAATCTTCTGTTTCATCTAGATTTAGTGTGTTTTGTTCATATGTTTCTAGAAATTTGTCCATTTCATCTAGGCTGTCAAATTTGTTTTCATACAATTGTTCATAGTATTCTCTTTTGGTCATTTATATTTCTGTGATGCCAGTAGATATGCCCCCCTCTCATCTCTGATTTTATTTTCATCTTCTCTTTTTTTCTTTGTCACTTTAGCCAAGTTATGGTCAGTTTTATTGATATTCTTGAAGAACTAATATTTGATTTTCTTAATTCTCTCCAAGGTTTCTTTCAATTTTACTTTTTTCTTCTCTAGACTGTAATTTTCTTTCTTCTTCTTGACCTGTGATCAATTTGCTGTTCCTTTTCTAGTTCATTCAAGTGTGTGATTATATATTTAATTTTACTTCTTCTTCTTTTTCAATGCAAGCATTTAGGTCTTTAAATGTCTCTCTCAACACGGCTCTCATTGCATCCCATATATTTTGATACATTGTGTTCTATTTTTCATTAATTTTGAGATATTTATCTATTTACATTGCAATTTTGCCTTTGACCCAGTATTTTTTTTTAATGAGTGTTGTTTATCATTCCTTGTATTCGTGTATTTTCTAGTTCTCTGTCTGTTATTTTCCAATCTCACTCCATTATCAGAGAAAGTTCTTTATATAATTTCAGTTTTTTAAATTCAGTGAGACTTGTTTTCTTACCCATAATGTGGTCTATCAGGGAAAAAATGCATTCACATTCTAGAAGAATGTGTATCCTGATTTTTAGGGGTGCAAATTTTTGATAAGTCTGTTAGGTCAAGTTCCTTTTTGATATTATTCAAGTTCTCTGTTTCCTAATTAATCCTCTATCTAAATGTAGTATCTGTTGATGAGACTGGCCTATTGAAGTCTCCAACTATTATTGTAGGTGTCTGTATTTCTTCCTTCAGTTTTTCCAGGGTTTGTCTCAAATATTTGGGGTACAATGTGTAAGCATATATATTTCTGATTGCTATTTTTCTTGGTGAATTACCCCTTTTATTTGTATATAACACCTTTTTTTGTCTTTTATATCAGTTTTGAATTTTAATTCTACTTTATCTCATATTAATATAGCCACCTACACTCTTTTATTTACCTTTAACATGGAATATATTTTTCCTTCCTTTCACTTTCAACTTGTTTTTGACATTGGGACTAAGACAACTCCCTTGTAAACAGCATATAATTGTATCATGCTTTCTATCCATTCTTCCAATCTTCGTGTTTTGTTTGGGGAGTTATTTCATTAACACTCATTATTATTACTGTAATTGAAGTATTTACTTCACCCATTTCAACATTTGGCTTTTGTATGTCATGTCTTTGTCTGACTTTTTATCCTTTGAGTTATTTTACAGACAATCTTCATTTTAACACACTACTCCAAGACACTCTCTCCTCTCTTTACATTTTAGCCTGCAGAAATGCCTTTAATATTTTCATAGGGCAGGTCACTTGATAACAAACTCTCTCAGCTTCTGTGAATATCTGTGAATATTTTAAACTCTCCCTCATTTTTGAAGGACAGTTCTGTGAGATAAGGAATTTTTTGCTGACAGTTTTTCTCTTTCAGTACCTTTAATATACCATAGCATTTCTTTCTTTTCCACTGGAAAATCATCACTTAGTCTTTTTGTGGATCCCTTGTATAGGGTGAATCAATGCCAATATCATGCATTTTGATGTCTGTACCTTTGTAGTATGCTTAAAAGTCTCATAGTGTGGCTCCTCCAATTTCATTTTTCTTTTTCAATATGTTTTTGGCTATTCAAGGCCCCATTCCCTTCCAAATAGATTTCATAATAAGCTTTCTAAATTCAACAAAAAATGCTGTTGTAATATTTATTGGGATTGCATTAAATTTTGTAAAACAACTTTGGTAGGACATACATCTTAATGATGGTTAGTTTTCCAGTTCAGGAATGTAGAATATTTTTCCTTTTATTTAGGTCTTCTTTGATTTCCTTTAAAAAATTTCTGTAGTTTCTTGTGTACAATTCATTTACTTCATTAGTTGAGTTTATTCCTACGTATTTGATTCTGTTAGTTGCAATTTTAAGTAGATTTTTTTCCCCTAATGTTCTCTTCCAATGATTCATTGTTTTTGTACAGAAATGCTACTGATTTTTGCATGTTGTTCTTATATCCTTCCCATTTATTGAACTTGTTATGAGCTCTAGGAGCTTTGTTTTTACATTGTTCTATATATAAGATCATGTCATCTGAAAATAGTGAAATTTTTAATTTTTCTTTTCCAATTTGGATGCATTTTATTTCTTTTATTTACCTAAGTGCCCAAGAAAGTGCTTCTAACATAATGTTAAATAAAAGCAGTGACATTGGGCATACTTGTCTTCTTCCAGATTTCAGAGGGAAAGCCTTTAGCTTTTCACCATTGAATATGAGCTCCTTTGTGTGTTTTTCATATATACCCTTTATCACGTTGAGGAAGTTTCCTTCTATTCCTATCTTTTGAAGTGTTTTTATCAAGAAAGATGCTGTATTTTGTGAATGGCTTTTTCTGCATCAATAGAGATGATCATGTGATTTTTTTTTCTTTTAATCTCTTAATGTGGTTAATTACATTGATTGATTTTCTTATGTTGAGATATCCTTTCATATCAGGGATGAAACCCACTTGATCGTGGTATACAATTCATTGATGTTGTTGAATATGATTAGCAAATATTTTGTTGAGAATTTTAGCATCCATATTCATTAGAGATTGGTCTGTAGTTTTCTTTTCAAGTGGATTCTTTATTTGCCTCTGTTATGAGGGCAATGTTGGCATCATGGAAGGATTTAGGCAAAGTTCCCTCCACTTTTATTTTTTAGAAGATTTTAGGCAAGATTGCTGTTAGTTTTATCGGGGATGATAGGTGGAATTCACCTG
>JAQZBX010104221.1:0-10973 GCA_029593785.1 Cabassous unicinctus | reverse complement strand
GTATCAGGATTATTGGGTGTGAAATGTCAATCCTCCTGGAACCCTTGCTTGTCACTGTCATTGTCCCTATTTCATAAATGAGACAACAGGCTCAGATATTATCTAATTTGCCTAGGATTTTACATGTAGAAAGTGACAGAGCAATACTTTGGACTCAGGTTTGTTTGGCTCCAACTTTATTCTCTTTGTACTATGGCACATAAGAAGCCATTTATTCAACAAATAACTATTGAGTATCTCTTATTTGTCATGGTATATACTGGAGAAAGTATGATAAGTGCAACCCGCATCTCTTGAAGCCTGTGGTCTAATGGGTGATAGAGACATTAATAGGATATTCATCCAAATAAGTGGTTGATTACCAAATAAGATAAGTGCTCCAAAGGCAACGAAGGTGGTTCCAGGGAAGCATACAAGAAAAGAGTATCCTTGGGCCAGGAAGACTCTGTGATATGAAGAATGAGAAGATAACTGGATGAGAAGAAGAAGAGAATGAGGAGCATTCCAGGTAGTGAGATCATCACACACAAAACCACTAGGAGTGGAGGAAGCTAAGAGTCTTGCAGTTCAAGGAAGGACTGGAGTGGACAGAAGGCCCAGGAAGCTACAGAGAAAATGGAGAGGAAGAGTGGCCTGCAGAAAGGAGGTCAGAGAGTTCTGAGAGGCCACCATGTAGAACCTTGTGATCCATGGCAAAGATTTTAGGCTCCACCTTTAAAAGCATGTTGCTCTCTTCTCATCCTATAATTTAGACTTTGGATCCATCAGCTCATTGACTCCACAGACTCCTTTCCAAGCAAGTATGAGGTCCATAGAGGGAGCCAGCATATCACATAGGTAAGAGCATGGGCTTCAATAATGCCAGTTAGGGATATTGGACATGCTAAGTTCAATGGGCCATGGTGAGGAATGAAGGAGGCAGGTTGGTGCCCAACCAACCCAGCCTGTAGTAAATGCTCAATAAGTGTTGGTTGAGGTCATTCGTTCTCTATTCTGTCATCAAGGAGCCCATGTATCTGAGGGATGCTCAACCTCTCCTTTGGATTCCAGGAAAATAGTGTGTGACTTCTAAACCACTGGGGTGCAACGGTTAAATTTTGGAATAGAAAGTACTCTCTTTTGCCTTAATAATCAGATAATGAATTTCTGAATAGTTTCATCTCTTTTGTCCTCATTAAGTGAAATACACACTTCCCTCTAGGCCATTCTGGCCTGTCACATAATAAACATACTAACCACAGTGGTGTAGAAAATAAGAAAATAAAATGAGATTTATTAAAAAATACACAGGGATTCCAAATCAGAGAAGGGAGAAGACCAAATCAAATAATGAAAGCCCAGGTGTCACTTATTTCTAGAGGTAGTTGGGAGTAAAGCAAAAGTGCTATGACATTACATGTTAAGACAAGGCAGAGGTTAGCAGTATTCTGTCACACTAATAGAAGGCAGACATGAGGGTTTGTGTGTGACTTTTTCAAAACACTCTAAATTCTATAATTAACAATAAAATAGAAAAAAGAATTTGGGGAGATCAATTTGGGTGACACCACAGCAGTGGAATTAATGGTTATAATTCTGTTGTTTTCCATTTGGCTGGACTTATTAATAGTATTACTAAGACATGCATTCATCAAGTGCTTCCTGTGTTCTAGGACCTGGGTGTTGTGCTTTGAACACATAATATGTAATGGAAAAATACAGATTTTGTAGCACATGGAGAAATAAATACCTCATTTTTCACCTGAATTTTCACCGCTGCTCAGAAGAGTGGCACTGGATGAATCTTTACATTTTCTGAGAATTAGCTTCCTTGTATGTGAAATGTGGATAATAATACACATTTTATTGGATAATAAAACTAGCTAGAGTAGTTGTGGAGGGAAATGAGATGGTCACTTGGTCAGACCCAGTGTTATAGAATTATACACCCCAGAGGGTAGAGGTTGTGCTATGATGGGTGCTATGAGCATTACCTGATTTGGGGATGAGAACTGAGGCTGTAGGCAGAGAGCCTTTCCTTCGGCATGGCTCTTACCCTGACCCTCACCATCCTGGTCACACTTTTATCAGTGCTCTCCAGATTGAGCTGGAATGTCTGGGTGACGTGACCCATTCCCAAACTGAAGATTGAGATGAATTCTTTCTGTAGAATGTGGCGTGAATCCTGGCATAGAGCTCAGGCTCTGGGCATTTTTATTGAACCCAAGTACAGTCAGCAACATGAAATTCTAGGGCTGTGACTGAATCTTGCATAGGCAAATGGAGACGACTGCAGGCATTGAAAATAACCAAAAAATAAATAGGTCCAGTCTGGAGGGGAGACACCACATGTGGCCTTGGTGGTCAATGGTAAGCCACAGATGGTAGTTTTATTAGCAGATGCTCAAATGCCATGCAGATGGTGCTCTGTTCCTTAAATCTGCTTGTGGACTTCTACTTCCAGCCAGAATGGAATAAACGAGACTGCATTTACCTTCCTACAAGAAAAAAAAGTAAACAAAAAGGACTGACAAAATATATGAAAGAATGGTCTTTGTGACAGTGGACATCAAACAATGAAAATTGGATCAGATAGAAGGTGTATGTGAAAAATTTGAAGAAACTGCCAAACAATTTCCCAAGATGGTTGTACAAATTTTTTACCTTCCCACCGGTAGAGTGTGTCATATTAGCATTACAGTTCCTCCACATTCTCACTGACAATTGATATAGTCATACTTTTTAATGTCAGACATTGTAATGGGTATGTAGTGGATCTCATTGTGGTTTTAATTTGCATTTCCCTAGTGACTAATGAGGTTGAGCATCTTTTCATGTGCTTAATTGTAATTTGTATATATTGAAAATGTCTTTTTAAATCTTTTGCTAATGCTTTAAAATGTTTGTTATTTTAAAATGTTTATTTTCTTATTGTTAGGTTTTGAAAGCTCTTTATATATATTGAATATATGTCCTTTATCAGAGATGTGCTTTTCAAAGATTTACTCGCAGTCTGTGTCTTGTCTTTTAATTCTCTTAACAGTATCTTCTGAAGAGCAGGCATTTTAGTTGTGATGAGATACAATTATCAAATTGTTCTATAGATGTGCCTTTGGTGTTATTACTGAAATATCTTAGCCTAACCCAAATTTACAAATTTTTATACTTTTTTTTTTGTAGAAGTTTTATACTTTTAGGTTTTATATTAGGTCAATGATCCATTTTAAGTTAAATTAATATATGACACAGGGTATGGATCCTTTTAATACATCATTGACAAAATTTGTTTACAATTTTTGACTCTGTGTTCAAGAGGTATCTAGGTTTGTAATATCTTTCTTGGTTTTGGTATCAGGGTAATGCTGACCTAAGGGAATGATTTGGAGAGTATCCCCTCTTGCTCTGATCAGTCTGGCTAGAAGTTTATCAATTTATTGATCTTCTTAAAGAATCAGCATTTAGATTCATTGATTTTTCTTTTTTGTTGTTGTTGTTTCTTTATTTCAGTAATTTCTGCTTTTATATTTATTATTTCCTTTCTTTGGCCTACTTTGGTTTTAATTTGCTCCACTTTATAAAATAGTTTCTTCAGGTGAAAGCCGAAATCATTGATTTCAGATATTTTATTCTAAAAATAGATATTTAGTGCTATAAATTCCCCCCTATGTATGGCTTTCATGGCATCCCACATTTTACTTTTGCCTGTGCTGGATATTTTTGGATTCCTCTAAATCTTCTTGGGCTTTCTTCCGAGATATGATTAAGTTACTTGGAGATTAAGTCGATTCCTTCTCATCTTGGGTTCATGATTTTTAGTGTGCCCGGAGCAACAGTCAGATAAAGGCTAATTATTTCCCACTACTGAGCTGGAAACAGGCACTGTTCCTGAACCTGTGTGAACACCGGGCACTGACCTCTCTCATCTTTTCAGATGGTTCTCTCCCCAGTTCTGTGTACATGCGTATATGCACACACTTACCAGTATTCTGCTGAATTCTCATTCTCTTTCTTTCTATTTACCTCCCATTTCTCTCTCTATCCCCACCCCTACCTCTCTCCTCTCTGTCACTTCTCCAGTGCACTACAGCTGCCTTGGTCTCCCCAGACTGCATTCTGTCTCCTCAACACAGGGAGTCTGTTAGGGTGTCTCTTTGCACTGCAGCTTGGAATCATTCTCAAGGCGGTACACTGGGACAATCCTAGGACTTACCTCATTTGGTTCCTATCCCTTAGGGATCACTGTTCTTTAGTGATTAATGTCCAGTATGTTGCTATATCATTTTTTGCATACATTTTGTCTGCTGTTCATTTGTTTGTTTCAGGAATAAGTGTAAACCACGTCTCTGTTACTTCATCTTGCCCAAAAGCAGAGGTGTCAAATCGCACACTTTAAATATGTCAAGGTTATTATTTGGGGCAAGGAAAAAAAAACCTCTGCTTCTTTGCCTATCCAAGATCCACTTTCCAGAAAACAATTTCTTATGTGTGGTCCAGGCAGAGATAAATATATTTACTTCCTCAGACTCCATAACAGCTAGGGACAGCCACAAAAACTTAAAGAGTCCCAGGAAATGCTTCTGTTTTTCTAACACATCTTCTTCCTCTTCCATATTCTCTCTTCCTCCTTTTTACTACTTTTAGTTTGCTACAGCATCTTGTTAGGAGCCTGAGGGAAATCCAGTATGAGTCTCCTCATGATTCACCGATATTAGAATGGAATGGGGAAAAAAGAATTAATTAATGACGATTTTATTGGGTCACAGAAAGCTACTGAATGATGTGATAATGAAATATATACCACAAGACATTTTTTCTTACTTCTCCTCTTTGAAGTTTCCTCCACTTCCTCTCTGTGCTCCTCATAGCTCTCTTCTCTACCTAAAATAATCAAGCAAACACCTTACATTTATATACTTTGAAAACCCCTTCCTTTCTGCCTATTTCCCCTCCCTTCCATGGCCTTTGTTCTCTCTCTGTCCCCAGCCAAGGCCCTGGCTCCCTCTGCTGCTTGCCTGGCCATTGTTATCTCTCTTCTTCATCCCCTCCCCTAACTGCTTGGCTCCCTGCCGCCTCTCTTCTACCCCCCTCTCTAATCTATTTATGTTCTCAACCAGGGGAAACTTTGTGAAGGACACCTGTTTCAAATGCAGTTGGGAGCCCAGGGCAGGGCACAAGGAGGAAATGCCAGCTCCTGGTACAAATGTCAGGAGTTCTGCAGGTTCCAGCTGCAGGCTGAGCCCATCCCACGAGGTGTGAACAGACACCAGCATGGACATCCTGCCTGCTGGGCAAGAGAAGGCTGTGCAAAAGGAGGAAGGAGGACAACTCTGAGCTGTTGGGATCCTTTTGCTCAGTTTGAGGCACTGCTGCTAGACATGCCTTCAAGGCCTCTCACCCAGGAAAGGGACCCCAAGGAAACCAACTTCTGAGAGGTCATTCACTGGGGCGGCTACCCCTTTCCGCCTGCACAGCTTGCAGAACCCAGGCCTCCCTGGTTCTCTGGCCAGAGCCCCTGACCTGGAGAGAGGGAGGAGACGACTGAGGCTGCTGCAGAAGACACTGGTGGTGGGGGTTGCTTCCCCAAAACACAACACTGAATGGCTTAGGGCCTGGAACCTAGAGTTGCTCGTGGGAAACTTTAGATGGGGGCTGTATGAAAGCAAGATAAGAAATGAATCACTGGGGTTCACACAGCCCTTCAGCTGTCACCAGAGAACTAAGCCCGAGTCCAGAGCCTTGGACTAGTTAACCACAAAGGGTTCTTTGTTCACCAGTCCTCTAGGTGAATCCTGGTTCTACCCTTCCCACCTGAATGACCCTGGAAAGTCTTGAAATCTCTATGCCCCACTTTCCTCTAATGTCAGTTGGAGGGAGGGAGGACACCTAGCTCTGGAGGCACGGGCCTGGCCCACTGCCGAGTGCTGGGTGAGTCTAATGGTGGTTGCAGTTGTATTGTTGTCATTATGATTTAATCATTGCTATTTCCTGTGCATATAGCTTCCCAGGGGACCCTATAGGGAGGATGCATGATGTAGTTTGGGACGGATTCCTTTGTTTTCAGATCTTCTAACTAGATGTCATGTAAGACAGAGGGCACAGCATACTTGTGGACAAAGGGGACCAAGGGCATGGCCAGAAGGGCGGGAAGCAGCAGCTTCTACCCTGAAGCTTGGCTGGCTCTGGTTGGGGCTGACTTTTCAGACTGGAGGAGAGCACATAACTTGCTGTGCTGGATTTCCAAAACTGCAAGAAGATAGTCGTTTCAAATAATCAAAAGATGATCTGACCTGAGGTCAGTGGTATCCCAGTAAAGATTTAGAAACCAGCTCTCTGGGGTAGGTGAGCAAAAGATCTACATGATTGGGGAATTTCTGGGGTGTAAATATTTCCAACTTGGCTGATATCTAACAACCAGCATGATATCACTGAATGTGGAGTAGGAGTTGGGAAATGAGTACACAGCAGGTTCTGGAAGGAGCTGGCTCTAGCTCACCATGGCTCAAAGTGCTTAACTGGTTTCAACTATTTGGAAACTAAAACTGTTGCAATGTCTATAGCTTTTCTATAATGTATGCTTCAGCTGATGCTTGGGGATGGAACCAGGGTTGGACAGAGAGGTTACCAAAGCCTTTTGACCTTGCAGGAAAGGAGGTGCACAAGTGTGAGTGCCTGTGTGTGTGCTGGTAGTCATTTCTACACATTGACTGTGGAGGGGATAACCCTTGGAAGAGAACTCTGACAGTGAAAGGCAAGTCAGAATGCCTGGCCCTTGCTTTGATGAGAACTCTTCCCCACCAACCTCAAACGGGAGGACATTGGCAGGAGACGGTGATGAGTGGGGTCCTGTTGATGAGTATATCTACTTTCTGTGCATTACTGAGTATGGGGTGTGTGTGTCTGTGCATCACTATTTCTAGCTGGAACACACTTTTCTATTAAAACTTGCTGTCGGATGTAGAAAGATTGCCTCTTGGAAATCATGCCTGCCTGATAAATGTCTGTCCCACATGATAAAGAAAATCACTCTTCCTGCAACTCCTTGTCTGACAAATGGAATCAAAGAGAAATAGAAATGACCTATGAATTTTATGATGTTTAAAGTACCCATTTGTATCACAATTAACATAACACCCTGATGTGATCTGGCCAATCCACTCCTAGGTATATACCCAACAGAAATCAAAGTCCATGAAAAGACTAGTACATGGATGTTTTCATAGTGGCTTGATTTGTAATAGCCAAAAACTACAACCCACCTAAATGTCCATAAACAGGTAGCAAACAGTGGTATATCTGACAATGGGATATTAGCAATATGAAGGAATGAACTACTTATGTATACAACAGCATGGGATGAATCCCAAAATCACTAAGCTGAATGAAAGAAGCCAAACAAAAAAGACCACATGCTGTAAAAGCTCATTTATGTAAGTTGCAAACCGATTTATAGTGCCACAAGGCAGATCAGTGGTTTCTTAGGGTGGGAGACAGAGAAAGGGTAGAGTTCAAAGAGACATGAGAATCTTTTAGGGATGAAGAAACTGTTATGTATCTTGAGTTTGGTAATAGTTTCAATAAATTGTACACTTGAACTAGATGCAGTTTATTGTATATAAATTATTCCTTTAAGTTAATAATATTAAAACATAACTCCCTGAATACATAAATAGAAATATACAGGTAAGCTTTTGCTTTAAAAATATAAGCACTTTAGTCCTTCGATCTTGAAATTTTGGTGGACCATGCAGCAAAACAGCTGAATGTTACGTGAGGTCAACTAAATCACAGACACGTCCTATCTCCATCCTGCAAAATGACAATGGTGTATGTGAGTTTGGCCTCTCTGACCACCCTCTCGTTTTGTCAAAAGGACCCAATTAGCATTCAGTAACATGGGCTGTCAGTCTTCATTCTAATGCTCTCCCCCCACCCCCAACGTGGGGAGATGCAGGGAACAGACAGAGCAAGCACTCTATCCAGAAGGAGATGGATTTGAAGCAGCCACTATAATGAGAGAAAAAGGTAAAACTAGTGGAGTGATCTATTTTCCATCTCTTTGTCTGGTGCTGAAGAATAATCTCCCTTACTTGGAAAAAGAATATTGCAACTTATATTTGAATTACTTCTTATTTTATTCCATTTTCAGGTCACTAGAATTTTATATTTAATAGTAAACCATTCCCTCAGGGCTCTGCAGTCCACCCACATTTTCTATATCAGTGGTTTGAAACTTTTTTTCTTGATAGCAGAACCATTTTTTATTCTAAACCCAAGTTTATGGAGATACAGAAAAAAAAAATAGAATTTCTCAGTTGAGCAAAGCCTGGGATCTCAGCTCATGTCCCTATTACAATGCCCATAATTCACTTTCAATTACTTCTGTGTGGGGATGTGTTCCCAAGATTGGGCCCACACCCAGGAGCTCAGCAAGCTCAGTAGCCAGAAGCCTATGAGGAAGGGCTGCATGCCACAAATAACCACTAAAGCCCTCTTGTTAGCCTGCCTAACAACCCATAATTTGTAAATAAACTTACCAGAACTCAAAACAAACTTTAATCATGGAAACTAGTGATTTGTAAAAGAGACTGATTTAACATAGGAGATATTAGAAATGCACTCTCATTGACAAAATTTAAAGTAGTCAATGCATGTTGATTTACTAAAGTAGTTTAGGAGACCATCCCGCCCTCAGTACCTTCTTTAGACCTGGGAAGACAAGGTTCCTGCCCAGCCTCAATTGGGCCCTTCTTCAGAAGTGTTCCCCTTCCATAGCAAGGAGTGCCTGGGGCTGAGGAGACCCTACTCTATGTGCCCAGGACCCTGTCCTGCTCCAGGTCCTATGTGGGCCTTGTCTTTAAGACCACACCTACTGATGCATGCGTCATGGTCCTGGACGGGTAGACGGGTGTCCATGCACAGGCTCACTGACCTGTTGGGATGTCCATCTGGTGGGAAGAGAAGGGGCTAGTGGCCTGAGGGCTGGGGTCTCCATTTGTACTCTGCCCTGGCCCCACCAGAGATTGGTATAGAACTGACCCTCGGTTCTGCATAAACAAGATCTAACACCATGTTTAGGCTTCTATCCCATATCCTTAGGGTCAATCCCCCTTTGTCTAAAGCCCTAAATCATCCAGTGCCCAGCTATAAACTGTGGTTCTTCCTTGGTCCTGCAATCCTCCCTCTGGGATCTGGTCTTAGCCTTTGATGAGCCTTTCCTGAAAGACACTCATCAGAGTTGCTTTGCAGCTCACAGAACATGTCATTTGGACTACTTCTTTTTGGGCTGCTTGATAATAAAGGTCTAGTTAATAAATGTCCAATGGGTGTCAGAATTTGGCTTAAGATGTCTGTTCTTAACATGTTCTTAAATAATCTTCCATGCTTGAAATTTGTTTTGAAAGCAACTGCTCTCAGTCCCAAAGAATCCCAGAGCAGGAATTCCCAGACAACACAAGTCAGTTTACAACATCCACTGGGCAGATCACAGAGCCAGAATTCCTTGGAACAGGGCTTGCAATTCACTGAGACCCTAAAACATTCTCTGACTTGTCCAAACCATCAGAAAGCCAAGTATGCAGGGCTGTGTACTGCGGTCTGCACCCCACTCCCATCTCCCACCCCTGCACCTAATCAGGCCCACCCAGACACACAGATGGTGCCCCCAATGTCGACACACACTGTGAAAAACAGTACTGTGTAGTCAACCAGTAAGTCCCACTGTGTCCTCCCTATCACGATCTACAGGAGAAATCTCACTTTGAGATAAGTGTCAAGGGATGTTGGTTTTATTTTGCAGACATTGCACTTTTCTGATCACGTTTCCTTCTTGGTGTTATCTGCTTTAAAGCTTCCTCCTCTTCTCCCAATGTGAACAGCTAAAAAATATTACAGAAAGAGTGAATACAAAATTTTGAGGTGGGGGCAGCATTCCTGGAATACCAGTCTCTTTCCTGATTTGATGTCTGATCCTTCTCTTTGATTTTCCTTTGTTTCACCTTTCTCTCCTACTTTTATCATTAAACTATTATTTTTTAATATTTTTATTTTGAGATAATCATAAAGTCATATGCAGTTGTAAGAAATAATACAAAAAAAAAAATCCCATGTACCCTTTAACAAGTTTCACCCCATGGAAATATCTTGCAAATCGTACTGCAATATCACTGCCTATTGACATTGATGCAGTCAAGATCTAGAAAATTCCATTACCACAATGGTCCCTTATGTTGCCCTTTTATAGCCACACCTACTTCCCGTGAAGCCCCATTCCCTCATCAACCCCTTGCAATCACTAAGATGTTCTCCATTTCTATAATTTTGGCATTTCAAGAATGTTATACAAATTGAATTACACAATATGTAAACTTTTGAGTTTTTTTTTTTTTTACACAGCATAATTCTCTGGAGATCTATATAAGTTCGTACATACATCAATAGATCAATAGGTCATTCCTTTACAGTATTGAGTAGTATTTCATAGTATGGATGTACCACAGTTTGTTTAACCACTCACCCACTGAAGGACATCTGTGTTGTTTCCAAATTTGGGCTATTAAAAAATAAAGTGTGTGTGTGTGGGGGGGTATTGTGGGAAGATAGCATTAGACTAACAGGCAGAAGACCTCAATGCTCTCACAAAAACAACAGAGAAAGAGCCAAAAGCTGTCCAAGGGACATGTTTTGGGGGTCAGCAGGCCAAGAAAGTGCTACACAACTCCCAGAAGGGTGAGGGACAAAGAGACAAAGAAGCCAAAACAACAAAGTTGAGTTATCAAGCCCCAGCACTGGCTGGGAATGGCTTTCCTCTACCACTCCCAAGATATAAAGCTGGGGTAAAACCTGGCTCACTGCAGCTGACTGAGAAGGGAACAGACATCTTCCTCCCTGTCAGTTGTTTCGAGGGAAAAGGGAAGGAAAATTGAGGGGCTTTTCTTCAGTGAATTTGGCTGGCAGAAGCCGAGAGTGAAACACTTCCATGGAAAAGTGTGCCAGCG
>JAQZBX010104220.1:0-10975 GCA_029593785.1 Cabassous unicinctus | reverse complement strand
AAAAAAAAATGGAAACCTTGACAGTCATCAGTAACTTGTCAGCATCTACCCTGGAGCCCTGCTGCAGTATCACCTCTTATACTCTCTCCTTTTTCCTCCACATCAGGTGCTGAGGATATGTCTCGGAGATAACTAATAACAAATTAGAAAAAAGTTTGGTGTCTGACCTAATCATGGTTTGTTTCAAGAATCATGTGGTCTAGGGGATGGCAAAGGACAGCAGACTCCATACAAGTCACCTAATTTGATCCCTCCCTCCCCCAGCATTGGGCACTATGAATGGATCTTCAACATTATCTTCTATATTCCTTAGGCTACTTCTTTGAGATATCTTAGTTGAAATAGATAAAAAATTTGATTACCACAGTTCGTAGAGTTGGTTAGTGAATGAGGTAAGATTTGAACCTGTATGTAACTAGTTCCAAAGCAGCAAGCAAGGAATGTGTGATTAGGGAGGATAAAGGTGGAAGCTTTAGGGAGGATGGAGAGAGAGGATCCATGTCTCTAGCCATCCATCCACCCACCCCACCATCCATCTACCTGTCCATCTATTATCTAAACATTTGAGAATACATTGTATACATAATGCTCCTTGAACACTTACCACTTCCCTGTACATTTGATAGAAAGCACACAGTCTACACCCCACTCTTTTCAATTAGAGATAGGGAACATTTTAATGACTTTTCCTTAATTTAAGATTTTTAATTTGGGATCGGGTGTAGCTCAGTGGTTGAGCACCTGCTTCCCATGTATGAGGTCTCAGGTTCAGTTCCTGATACCTCCTAAAAAAAATAAAAGTTCCAAACTAATTGTTTTAAACTCTTTTAAAGTCATCATCCTATGGAGAATTCCACACATGGAATTCTTTGAAAGAAAGACTAGCTATTTGATGAACTCTAGTAACTAAAAGGAGTCAGTCTGTAGACCCCAAGGTATTAGCTGGTTGGTAGTGGTTGCAATTCCAGGGTCTTTAGCAGTGGGATTCAAATGGACGCAATACAGGCTGCTTGTGCATTTTGGTGAAATCTGGGGCTGGGTGCGTCTCATTTTCGGACATTCCAGCATTGGCTGACATGGTGCTTACGATGCTGCACTGACATCAGCTACCCAGGCGCCGTGCTAGGGAGTGGCCTTCCCTGGTGCAGAAGGGCCATTAGGATTCGCAATGTTGCATTTGTCTTTGGCATCCTTCTCACCCCCTTGACCTTTTTCCTCTGGGAACACAAAGTCCTCTCCTGACCCTCAGCTCCTCCCCTCTAGGTGGGGCAGAGTTCAGAGGAAGATAGCAATCTGATTAAAATAAGTCACATGGAAGCCTCACTCTTCAGGGGAGTATTTGCATTTTAACGGAGTTTAGTATTCTAAATATTCTGCTAGATAGCTGGTAGTTCAGAGAGACTTTTGAGTTTGAAGAACTTCCTGGTGCACCTGATCTACCCCAGGCTGTTAGTATGATATAATTAGTGTTATAAAGGAACCCCACCTCCATTCCCCCAAGACCACCTCCACCTCTATCTCGTGACTCAGTGTGGTAGCAGCACTGGCAGCACCTGGGATCTTAGACGTGCAAGCTCTGAGGCCTTTGTCAGGCCGCTGGATGAGAATCTACTGGATCAGAATCTGTACTTTAGTAAGGTCCCTCTGTACTTTTAAGTTTGAGAAGCACTGCTCCGCCCTGCCTTCCAAAAGGCACAGGTGAGAACAATAGGTGTCTTGTTTGTTCACCTGTGAGCACTGGGTGACCCTTGCCCTAGAGTTATATACCTTTTATACCAGTGATTTTCAAAGTTTATTGTGCACAAGGCTCATTTGGAGTCACTTATTAAAAACGCAGTCCTCCCCCCGCCCCCTTCCCTTCCCCAAGTCTGATTCAGCAGACCTGGAATATGGCTCAGGAATTTGCATTTTTAACAAGCTGCTCAGGTGATTCTTTTTATTTTTTTAACCAATTTTATTTATACACATTAGTAAAGCATACAATTCATCCAAAGTGTACAATGAATAGTATTTGGTATAATCACATAGTTGAGCAGTCATCACTTCAATCATTATTACAGCCTTTTCATTATTTCAATAATAATAAAGAAAACAAGACAGTTCTTCACCTCTGAAGCTCTCTGTGCTCAGGTGATTCTGATGAGGGCGGGCCTAGCTTCGCTTTTGAGAAACCTGTTCCTTAACCTGTCCCAGCCCGGCACAGTGTATTTTGGGAAGGACTCTGAAGAGTAAAGCCTGCCTGCTTCACAATGAAGAGGAAATGCTGGGAAGAGGCTGCGGCTACACTTAAAAGCCCTACATTCTGAGGATCAAGTCCTTGTTCTTTACAGACCGGATAGTCTGCCTGTTGGTCCGTTGAGGAAATGCGATAACTTTAAATTTCAGGCTTGGTTTAAGGCAAGTAATTGGAAGTTATATCTACCACCTGGGCATCTGTTTTCTTTCCCTGCAAGAGAAACAGGATTTCCCCCCCCCCTTGCTCCCTTCCTCCCTCCACCCTCTCCCCTCCTGCCCTTGGGACCCACCCTTGGGCTGCTCACACTTTCCGGAGTCTGGGGAATGGTCCCTGACTGCAGCAGGTGAAAGCTTTGCAGGTAGCTGGTAGGGAAGGAGAAAGAATTGCATCACTTTCTTGGTCTCTTCAGAGTTATTACAGAAAGTAAAATTGTTGGCTGTGGGGATTAATTGAATATAATGAGCATAGAACTGTCCCAAGATTTTCTGGAAGGGATTGCTGTAGCTTGCTTTTTCCAGGTTGCCATTCTTTTCTTTTGACCTGTATAGACTCCTGAGACAATAACTGTAAATATCCATGTAGTCTGCTAGCATCCTATGCGTAGAACACACACAGACCCTCTTTATGCTGCTCCTCAGTGGGTTTAATTGAAGAACCAATGAGTTAGAATTGTCCAAGCTGCAATTCTGAAGGCGGTGGTGGTTTCTTAGGTCTTGGATATCTTTAGGAAAAGGGCTGTTGAATATTCCAGAATGTGTGTTCTGTTAGGAATGAGATGATTGCAACCATATGTGAAGCAGCAATTAATTCACCTGATGAGAGGACAGGGGAGAACAAAGACAGCCAGGAGGTACATGTGCATTTGTTGTTCAAACAAAGCCATTTCCAATAGATTCTGTTATACACCAATGCTGGGCTGGTGTCTGCCCTGTATGTCTTTTTCTTGGTGGGGAAAACATTTACTGATTTATGAAAGGTCCGAAATAGTCACATTCTGAGATACCCTCATAAAGTAAGGAAAATGTCTGCCAATCTCATTTTTTGGCTACCTCTGCCCAGTGCTTCCATTGGAACCCCAAATAGTGCCTTGGCCTTCCCCTTGAAGGATTCAGTGTGTTGATTTAAGCCAATGTGGCAGAAAGCTGATGTCATCTACAGCTGCTGCACTATAATTCAAAGCAGCAGTCATTAACCCTTATGAAGCTCTACATGGAAACACCTTGGCCTTTCCAATATTCTATCCTTCAATATCCATGGTGTGAGCAGGTTTCAGTATTTAACAGGTATTGGGCATTTTTATTCTTTCAAGAATGCAATAACTGCGCTTTTATTGAATCCCTACCACATACCAGGCAAATGCATGTTAACCTGGGCTATGCCCATAGTCTCCCTTGATCTCCAGGTACCTTAGCTCTTAGGAAACCTTCGGAGGCTTGAGGAATTCTGCTTTGGCTCTCTGCCCTTAAGCCTTGGGAACTCACAATGCTTCCATCTCTGGCCAGGTTTTTGAGTGGGAAGGCTCACTCTGACCCCAGAACCCCTGAGGGCCCTCAGAGGGTGCTAATAGGAGTGGGAGGTTTTGGGGGGGCATTGGTGATGGTGCCAATGATGCCAAGGGGCAGTCCCTGTGGTGACAAGAGTCTCTTGCTCTGTTGTGCTATGTTGGAGGAGTATGCGGGTAGGGAATGCTTAGGATCCATCTTGGAAGTCAGGAGTCAGTTCAAATAGTGATCCCTTAAATCTAAGTTTTGGATACTGTGACTGTTTGTTGCCAGGTAGACCCCAGAAGATCATGTCCTTAGGGCTAATCCATTCCTGAGCCGGTAAACCTATTGTAGGTGGGAAGTTTTGATTAAATTACTTCAGTTCAGGGTCTTTGATTAGATTGCGTTACCCAGGGTGGGTCTTAATCCTCTTACTGGAGTCCTTTATAAATGGAAGAAACATGCAGAGACACAGAAAAACTAGAAGCAGAGAGAGAAGGCCCTCGGAGCCAGGAGCTGAAATCAGTGGAACACAGGAGCTGAGAGGAGGCTTCTTAAGCTAGAAGCCGAAAGCTATGGCAGCATATGCTGCCGTTTTCTTCATCGCCCACAGCTGCAACTTGCAGAGAACCATCTCTGGATGAAGCCTTGATTTGCACACTTTCACAGTCTCAAAACTGTAATCTTATAAATTAATCAATCCCCATTGTAAAAGCCAACCCATTTCTGGGCTATTGCTTTGACAGCCTTTGGCAAACTAAAATGGATATCCTCAAGCATTGTCATTTTGCATATGAAAGATAATTCTGAAGTTTATTTCAGTTTTATGAGTTAACAACTGATTTACTAACATTACAAATTCAGAAATCTAGATTCTTCTAAAGCTTTTTTTCCATACAATAAACTTTATTGTTAGAGAAGTTTTAGATTACAGAAAAGTTACATCGAAAGTATGTGGGATTCCCATATACCCCACCCCCTCCTCTCATATTTTCCCCTGTTAATAATATCTCAAATTAGTGTGGTACATTTATTATAATTGATGAGCAAAATTGAAGCCTTCTTAAGCTTTTAAGTTCCAACGAAGAATCTTATTCTTTTTACTGTTCTAGCATGTTTTAACAATAATTTTTAAGGAGCCTTTGACTCATGTTTGTTCCAATTCATAAACTTAATTAATAGAACTGCTTTTGTAATTTTACATTAAATTTCTTGTTAAGTGCTTAAATTATCTAACTGACAAAACTTTATAAGCATTTAAGAAAGTTTTATAAATCTAATAAATTTATAAATATATGGTGAAATTAACATATACTTAAATGTTCCAATATTATATAAAAACTTAGTAAGATTTCACTTAAAAACACAGGTCTAAATGTTACTCAGCTGCACCACTCTAAATTGGAGTTACAGAGTTGAACTGTTCCTCTAACTGGACAAATATCTTCATCATTGCAAATTCTTAAAACACCAAATATATATAGATTATCCCCTAACACAAAAATATTAACAGTTTCTATATTAACTTCTAAATCGTCCTGGGATTGAAAGGCATTGACCAATTAAGGAGACAGTTGTGTACTATAAGCAGTTTTGGGAACATTTTTCTCCGATGCTTGGCGCATACAGAGAAGTTTCAGCTGGAGCTCTGAGTGCATCGTTGTTGGTTATCCTGAGGAACACATGGAGACCTATTTACAGTCCAAGGCAGGGATTTCTTGAGTGGGTGGCCCACTATGTTTGCTCTCCACATGGTGGGCATACATATCGACTAGAAGTCAGCAACTTCTAACAATGCAACCACTCAATTGGATTTCAAATTGCTTTAGTCCTTAAGATAATAGAAATGTATTTCCCATCTAATTGAAAAAGCCCTTTGAACAGAAAGTAAACCTGCATTGTTTTTTTCAAAATATTTGTCTTTCAGGTCCATGCAACTCCTATAGCTGTTAAAATGCTATCTGAGCAAATGGCCAATAAGCACATGAAAAGATGCTCAACATTATTAGCCATTAGGGAAATGCAGATAAAAACTACAATGAGAGGCCACTTCACACCCACTAGTAGGGCTATCACTTAAAAAAATGAAAAAGAAGAAGAGTTGGTGGGGCTGTGGAGAAATAGGAACTCTTGAATATTGTGGGGTGTAAAATGGTTAAGTCTCTGTGGAAAGCAGTTTGGTGATTCCTCAGAAAGTTAAGTATAGATACTATATGACAGCAATCCCACTTCTAGGTATATACCCCAAAGAACTGGAAGCAGCGACTTGAACAGATATTTGTCCACCGAAGTTCATAGCAGCAATATACACAACTGCCAAAAGATGGGAGCAATCCAAGTGTTCACCAATGGATGAATGGATAAACAAAATGTGGTATGTAGCTACAATGGAATATTAATCAGCCATGAAAAGGAACAAAATTCTGATACATGTTGCAACATGGATGAACCTTGAAGACACATGTTGAGTAAAATAAGCCACACATTAAAGGATGGATATCGTATGATTTATATGAAATGAACTAGAATACTGAAATTCATAAGGACAGAAAAAGTAGAGTACAGGGTGCAGGGCAGGGGGAAGGGAATTCAATGCTTAATGGATACAGAATTTCTGTTTGGGGTGATGGAAAAGTTTTGGTAATAGATGGTGGTGAATTTAAGTAATAGCACAGAGCTGTATACTTGAAAGTGGTTAAAGTGGAAAATTTAATGTTTTGTATATGTTAATACAATAAAAAACTTTTTAAATGGAAAGAAATGCTCTGACTTCTTTCTGCATATCTCTTGATTTTGGCTGATTTGATAATGTCTGATAATTTGGTCACAGCCTCCATTCTACTGACACATCCTGATTAAACATGGATTCTTACAACACATATGAAAGCATGTCCCTAACCTACTGTGTGGTACCCTGTAGGTGTTCATTCAGTGGTGGTGGTGATTGTTAAATTATTAAATCTGAGATTTATTGGCAGGGTCCCCAAACCATTAACAGGAGTCAGTGGTTACAATCGGCCTTCAGCAGGTCCTGGACACTAGGCAGGGTATAAATAGATTAGAGCTAGCCCCTACATGGTAGGTGCAAGACTTCGACAAGAGAGGGAATGGATCAGAGGCAGAAAATAAGCAGAAAATAACCTATACCCATAAAGAGGCATTTATATTTAGTAAAATATTTTCAGCTTCAGCGTACACACAAAAAACCAGTGAAGCATCCAGTTGAATACACGAATGTGTCACTGCAGGGAGATGGTGATTCACAGAGAGATTTTCTTCCTAGAGAAATAGAGTCTAGCCTATTCAAAAGCGGTTTCATTTAACGCAACGCTGCATTGAACAGGGCTCCTTTTCAGGGGCCTACTATTAAAAGAGAGATTATTATCTTCAGCATTTCGATGGCCTACTGGCTGGTGCCATGACACCAGGGCACATAGGCGCGTCCATTATCAACGTACGGTATGATCTTTGGAAGTTTAAAAATAGCTTTCACAACCTTTTATGGTTTCCCTTGCAAGGGTACAGCTGTGTGCTGTGCAAAATGCCAGCACCCCGCAGGGACGGCTGATGCTTTGGAACCTTGCTACCCTATTGACCTTGGGGGCTGCAGGCTGCAGGACCACCCTGGAGGTGTGACTGTGCCATGAGACCACAGGTAAGTGAGAGTTTAGAGGAAAGCAATGTCCTGGGAATATGACTCTTGTTCCAGTCATGACGTTTATCCACTCTAGGTCACATCACCAGATAGGGACGGTGTGATGCAGAATTCTTTATTTAGCTTCGTTCTTTTTAATTAATACATATCGAGCACCTACTACGTTTAAGACTACACTAGGTGCTAGGGATATAAAGACTTTGTTCTCTGGTGGGCTGGTGGTGGGAGAGAGGCATATTTGATTTCTCAATTCTTCCTGTCCATCAGAAGTCTCAGACTCATATGCTCAGGGGGCCAGGTACATCTTGAGAAGAGCAGCAGGCCTCCTGGGGCCCGGCACCCCTGGAGAGTGCCAGCCGCATGAAGGGGCCAGGGACTCAGCTCCAGGTGTTGCTGTGCAGAGATGCAGGCCCACCATTACCAGAGCTTCCTGTTTCTGAAGAGGAGCCCGAGATCTGGACTTTTATGGGCAATAGCCCAACTTTTCGACATGGCGAACGGTGCAGGCCGAGCTCAAATACATCTGCAAGTTGGGTTTCGTCTGGAGCCACGAGTCACCTCAGCTCTAAGTGTAGAGAATGACAGGAGGATAGTAAATTTTGCTTCAGTTCTTATCAGGCGTTTGTCCAAGATTTTCCTTTTTGATGGGTTTCCATCACTCACAAAGAGAAAGCTGTCTAATAGACCATGCCAGTGACGAAAACGGGATGGTTTTTGAGGTGCTGAGTTTCTGGGTACTGAGATATATTTGGATAGAGGGGCAGAATGCCAAATGGGTGGCATGCTGGGGAGAGTGTCCAAACAAGAAGGTCCTCCAAGGAAAACAAAGAGCAGAAGAAGCTAGACAAAGTCTCGGGTCAGGGAACGCTAGAGTGTGGTTAGTTCACAGAGGCAAAGCAGAGACCCTGAGACGGTCTTCAGTCACCATGAGGCCGAGTCCTGGCCCTGGGGCAGCGGGTACCTGCTCCCAAGAAGGTGGCCACCCTGGCTGCTTCTGAGCCCCAGTACTACACAGGCCACAGAGCTGCTGCCATGTCCTGAGCTTGATACCCACAGGCCACCTGTCGCTATTTAAATTTAAAGGAATTGAAATGAAATAAAAAAAAAATCAGCTCCTCAGTCACACCACATTTCAAGCACTCCCTGGCCACAGGTGGCTGGTGGCTGCCAAGCTGGAGAGCACAGGGGATATTTCCGTCATTGCAGAACGTTCTATCGGACAGCCCTGGTTTGCACACTTCCTTGCACTCATTGCTTCCCCGTGTGTCCTGTGTTCTTTGCTGAAGTAACCTGACCTTGTGGCTCTTTTTGCAATTGGAAAGAGTCTCCCGATCTCGCTGGTTTCAAGGTGCCTCGCAAACCTCATGTTCTCTGAATAAAGTGGATATCTGTGTTGTGAGGTGTTGTGGCTAAGTAGGGAAAAGATCATTAAAAAAAAAATTTTTTTTTTTTTAAAGATTAAGCAGTAGCTTTTGATGTTTTATTTGTTTCTATTTCTCTGGTGTGGGGGGTTGAGGACAGGCTGGATTTTGTTTGTTAGAAATGATTTTAAATGCCTTTGATTAAATAATAGCAAAGCATGATCCACTCCAGAAATGGAGCTATGTGGGAGTAGAGTCACTGATAATAGTTGAAAAGTTTGTCTTCTTTACACGTAGAAATAAATTTCTGCAGATTCATTTTCTTCTTCTGGGGAAAGGTTTCCTCTCCTTGATCCTGGGGAGGCTGGGGCTTGGACTCAGACTGGGGAAGGAGAACTGACCTCTGAAAAACAAGCCTGAGGCCAGAGCTTATGAGCAGCCGGGCCACGTATCTGGTTTTAGGTTTCCTGGGTTGCAGTTATCTTCGGGTCATGCTCTCGTCTTTCCTCACGTCTCAAGTGTTAGTCTTGTATTAACTGCCACTGAGAGGAATTAAGGGGCGTGTTTACACCCATGCTTGGGATGAAGAGCCACAGGGGAGAGCAGCTGCCTTGAAGGTCACGTTTCAGGACAGCGAGAGAAGTAGGGTGCTAAGGTGGCAAGTGAGAAGCAGTACAGATCTGTGCAACGTGTGGGCATCCCCGGGTGATTCCCAAAGAGCTTTGGGGATGGGAACCCGATCAAAGGCTCACTTTCCTCCATCAAGCAGGATGGACCCCGAGCTGCGACAATTTGAGTACAAAAAGGAAATGTTTGGGGAGCCCGTGTGGCTCACTGGTTGAGCAAAATGTATAGTATATACACACAATGGAATGTTATTCTCTTGCAAAAAGGAATGAAGTTCTGATACGTAGCACAAGGTGGATGAGCCCTGACTCAACGTGAGGTTGAGTGAAATAAGCCACCCACCAAGACGGAGATTATATTATCTTGCTTATGTAAAATAACTAGAATATGCAAATTCGTAGAGACAGGTAGTGGGATACAGGTTACCAGGGGCAAGGAGATGGGGATATTATGACTTAATGGGTGCAAAGTTTCTGTTTGGGGAGATGAAAAATTAGGGTAATGGATGTTAGTGATGGTAGCATAATATCATTAATGTAATTAATATCACTGAATTGTGTGCTTGAATGTGGTTAAAATGGGAAATTCTGAGTAGTGTTTATGCTAGTACAATAAAAGGTAAAAAAAAGAAAATGGAAGTGTGACATCGTTTGCCATCACAGGCCAGTTGAATCGGGGACATCTGGTCCCATCTTGGGACTGGTGCTCTGTGGCATTCTTCCCACTTGCTCCTTCCTCTGCCAGTTCTAGCTTTTTTGTAGCTTGCACATCCTCATGGTTCACAAAACATTATCCCCCAGGGTGGACGTGGCCTGTCGCTTGTCTGGTCTTGAAGCCCAACCACCACATGTTTTGGTTGTGCCAGCAAGTTCTTTGACATCCTGCAAGAGAAGTGGATCATGCAGGGAGGGGGCATGGAGGCACAAGGCAAGATAGAAAAGAAATTAACTTAAAAAGAAGAGATTATAAGGAGGAGTGTTTTGTTTTTGGTATTAAAACAAATTGTGTTAATTGTGTTTTGTTTTGTTTTTGGTATTAAAAATGCTTTGGAATTTTGGTAATTGATAGTGGTGATGGTAGAAGATTGTGACTGTAATTAAGGCCACGGAATTGCCTATTTGAAAGTGGTTAAAATGGGAAATTTTATGTTATATACATGTTACCACACACACACAATGAAAAAAAAAAAAAACCTTTGGTAAAGGTTGAATGCATTTGCAATTCTTCTTTTTGTCTGAGCCTGTGCTCCCCTATCTAAATGCCAAAGGGTTAAATCAGACCTGCCATTTTCAATTCCCCTCCTCTAAGTTCTGTGGAGGAGTTCCTTGGGCCCCTTGCAGGAGGAAGTTGAGCAAGACTTTAACCAGAGTTAAAGCTCCACTTTCATGCTTGCAGGAAAGATCCCATTTGAAAAGGGCTGCATGGCAAAAAGTTTGAAAACCAGGGGCTGCATGCCCTCTAGGCTCATTACTGGACCACACTGTCTGTGGTGCACCAGCAATTAATATATATATTTTATATTTAAAGAACAAATATTAAAATTAATCCACAGTCTGACCACCCTGTTTTCCTGTTAGTTTTTCCTTTTTCCTCCTCTTCTCTTTCTTGTCTC
>JAQZBX010104219.1:0-10973 GCA_029593785.1 Cabassous unicinctus | reverse complement strand
CTATGCCGCAGATGTACTGTGTTGATAATGGAGGAGCATGGAAAATGTGTGCCAAAGGTACGCTGTGGACCATGGTTGGTGGTAACAGGCTGATGATATTATCTCATCACCTGTAACAAATGTTCCAGCTCGGTGTGGTGTGTTGGTGAAGGGGTGTTGTGTGGGAATCTGCACATGTGCATGATTGTATTGTAAGTTCACAACCTCTGTAATAAAAATATATTTAAAAAAATAAAGTGGGTTGCTGGAAAAATACACCAAATGTAAGCTATGGGCTGTAGTTAGTAGTAACATTTTGACGATGCTCTTGCATAATTTGGAAAATGTCTCACAACAATGCCCAGTGTTGGTGCAGGGGTGATGCTTGGGAGCCCTGTGTGATGAAATGCATGTTTATTTTGTAAGTTCACAACCTTTACTATACACTTATTGTTTATGCAAGTTCGTGTATGAATGATATCCTTCAATAAAAATGTATTTAAAAAAAAAGGAAAGCGAGCAAGAGACCCTCACCTGGCCTGCGCTCAGATGCCCTGCCCAGCAGCGGGCCGTCGGGCCACAGGCCCTGGGCCTGGCCAGAGGGACAGGTCCGCGGGCTGGGAGGTCCTGCGGTGTGAGGCCTAAGATTACCATGTGCCACCTCGACGTCGGGGGAAGCCGGGAGGGCCCTTCCCCCATGTCCCCCGGGCTAAGGTCCCCCATGCCGAACACCTCTCCTTGGCACACCGGCCAGGCTCGGTGCCTGCTCCCTGCCAGCCGGAATTATTCAAACAAGCCAGTCACGTTCTCCCATGGGGATGGGGGCACCCCACCCTCTTGTCACCACAAAGCGTCCCCCAGCGTGCCAGTCCACTCTGCCCCCCAGTGCAGCCCCCATGTGCCCTGCGGCGTGTGATGCCCCCTCCCCAGGCTGAGCCCACATGTGGCTGGTGAATGGCTGTCCATTCCTCTGTCCAATATCGGGTGTCATGTCCAGCCAGCCCTGTGGCCCTCGGACGGTGAGGAGGAGGGCAAAAAGACAGGCCCTGGGTGGGGCAGCACGTGGGAGCACCTGGGAGGTCCTGGAGTGGGGCTAGCCAGCCAGGAAATGCAGGCCTTGAGGTGCGCCGTCTCAAGGCGGCTGCCCTCTGGCTGCTGGAGAAGGCCAGGCACCCCCCCGAGCCCGCTCTCGCAGTCCGGGGGCCTGAGCTGCTGGGCTGCACTCATCTTGCAGGAAAGGGATCCCATCCACGTGACCCAAGTGCCACAGGGTCTGTGGCAAAAGTCTCCTGTCCCCAACCCAGCCACCTGGGTGCTTCCAGAGGGAGTCCCTGTAAGGACAGCATGGGTGCTCAGAGGCTCCCCGGCTTTTCTGTTCACAAGGTAAGGAACTGTGCACCTGTTAGGCACCTTGTGTTTGCCACTTCCTATTTCTTGGCGATCCTTCCATTTCAACATATAAATGCATAGGACTCTCCCTCCTTTCTGGCTGTATAGGGTTCCATGTGCCACAATTTATTTCATGAATCCTATTGATGGGCATTTGGGTTGTTTCCAGAATTTGCTATTTCAAACAATGCTGGAGTGAATACTCCTGCACCTATGCCATTTCATGAGTATGTCTTTAGGATAAATTCCTGGGAATGGGATTTTTGAGTCAAGGGCTCAGTACTTATAATTTTGAAAGCTGCTGCCAGTTTGTCCTCTTGTTAAAAACAGGGACCCTGCGACTCCAGGCACCCCTGCCACCTGGCTCCATAGGGCGGGCGCTCGCCTCCCTCTGGGCTGAGTTGGGCAGCTGACCACCCTCTCTGGGCCTGGGGAATGGAGCCAGGGAAGCGAGGTCCTGCCTGGGCCTGGGAGCTGGGCTACTGGGCAGCAGCCAGGTTTGAGTGTAGGTAGCTGGGGATGGGGGGGGTCCCAGGACCAACGCCTTCTGAGAGAGGGGAGGGTAAGGGCTTTACCCCAGGGCCTCCGCTCTTCCCATGCGAGGGAAGGGTATGGTCTCAGCTCCCCGCAGCTCTCCCCTGGTGGGCCTTGTGTGAGGGTCTTGATTTAGGGGGGCCCCTCTGCCTTGGTCTCTATCCTCCCCATCCCACCTGGGCTCATCCCTTCTCCAAACCCCACCCAGAACCTTCCTTAATCCACCTCTCTGCTTCAGGGGTGAGAAAAGCTCACTCTTGAGATGGGCCATTGGCCGTCCCACTGGGGCCATGGCTTCTGCCTCTACAGGCTGCCCTCCCCCTCCTCGTCTTCGCTGCCCCCCTACCAGGAGCACCGGCCCTCGAGGGCTGCCTCCCTCTCGTCCTCCAGGCCCGGCCGCCGCCCCCTCCGCCGTGCTCTCCCCGTGCTCGCCCCTCTTGCGTTACATTTGTCAGCGTGTTCTGTTTGCTTGTTGACAGGTTTTGGTGCTGTACGGCTGGGCCGTCAGGCCCTGCAGCCATTTGGCTTGTGGAATGAAGTAAATTAAAATTTTAATTTAAAAGGACCAGTGGGGGTCTCACATTTTGGGACACAAGCCCAGCAGTCAGTTTAAGCAGTAAAACCCTCCCGGCATGTGGCCTCACCCTACACTGCTTTTGATTGAGAACTTGGTTTTACATTTTCTGATTAAAACGAGAGCCACGGAGAGAGCTTTGCAGTAAATGGGAGACTTTCCCAAGGAAGCCGATGAGAGGCGCTCAGAAGAGCTGGAGGTGGGCGGAGGTTCAGGACCAGGCAGGGCCCGGGCCAGGGGGTCCTTCCTGTGGGAGGGTGGGGGGCAGCGGGGGCAGGAGACAAAGCGCCGGTGCCAGCCGGGAGGGCTTCCTGGCAGAGGCGGGCCCTGGACGGCCCAGCAGGGCCTGCTCGAGCAACCTGGATGGGCCTGGCCCAGAGTGGGGTCTGCCCGGGGACCTGGGGGCAAGCAGCTGCACCCCCTCCCTGCCTCCGCCTCCTCTAGCCCGCCCTGGCCTGCCCCTCCCGGTGTCCGCAGACTCCGGACCCTCGGCAAACGCCACACAGAAGGCGCCTGTGGCCTTGGCAGGCCCGGCTCTTCCGTGTGGCCCTGGGCCTGGAACACCTTCTTCTGTCAAGCAAACCCCTACTCAACCCACAGGACTCGGCCAGGACTCGGCCCCAATGCCACCACCTCCAGGAAGCCGCCCTGACTGACGTGTCCTCAGTGGCGCTCTCCTTCGCTGTGTCCCGGCCTCCTTGCGCTGTGCCCCCTGTTGCACCCCCCTCCACTGCACCCCCTCCACGCACACCCTGCCTACTCTGTCCCTCCCCCTCCACTGGTTGCTGGGAAGGCAGGGCCGCTCTGATCCTTCCGCCCCAGTGCCCAGCTCAGCCCAGGCCGAGAGCCACAGTGGACTGGCTGCTTCTGGGCCCTGAGCGTCTAGCAAGGAGCCTGCTGGTCTACCCTCGCCCTGCGGAGCACCACGCCCTCAGCTTGAGCAGCACGTCCTTGCTGGGGGGACAGAGGGACACGCACACAATGCACAGGGTGGACAAGCACCCACGGGGCGGTGAGCACCCATGTGGCACAGGGCACCCACGGGGAGCACCCACATAGCCCAGGGCACCCACGGGGAGCACTCATGGAGCACAGGGCAGCACCCACCGAATGGCTTCCGCTTCCTCTGGCCTCAGGGACTGAGCTCCTGGTGCCAGCAGAGCTTTGGGCCTTAGAGTGTCTGTGTCCTGACACAGCTGGGCCAAGTGGGCTGGTCTCCCCAGGCCCAGGTGCGGTGGGCTCAGAGGCAGTGACTCAAGGCAGCGCCCGCTGCGGGCCCCACAGCCCCAGGTGGCGGGGGCCGCAGTCACAGGCCACCACCTTAGCGTGGCCCCCGCCCCCCACTCTTCACGGGAGGAGCATAGCTGGAGGCAGGCTTCCAAAGCCACCCCCCAAAGGCTCCCTTCCCGCACCCTCCCCAAACACCTGGTCCGCTGGGTATTGCTGCCAGGGGCCTCTTCCAGCCCCCCCGGCCCTCCGCAGCCCTCGGGGGTGGGGTGCTGCCAGTCTGCGTTTGGAGGCTTTCCGCCCCCCTGCTCCCCGAAATCCTTGCCAGGGAGCCTCGGTGGCCCTGCAGGAGGCCATGCCCAGGCCGCTTGGCCTTGGTGGACGCTGGGACTCGGGCAACGCAGGCTTTCTGTCTTCTGTAAAAAGAAATAAAACAAGCTAGAGTTGCTCTGGCTGAGATTTAAAGTGGGGTCGGGAGGTCATTCTGGAGATGATTCTCAGGCAAATCTCAGCTAAATATCCCAAACTGCCAAGGCTGAGCCGCGAGCAGCGGTGTCCCTCAGAATGCCAAGGACACCCGAACCGTGAAACAAACCCCAAGGTAAAGAACTCAGTTACCATCTAACCTGAAGGACAGCAGAGCACCCCCGAGAGCCACCGACCACAAACACACGCATGCCTGCAAGTGCCAAGCCGGGGCAGGATTTGGGTGGCTGCCTGAATCTGTGTCCCCAATTGCAATCCTAAACCCCAAATAAATGCCTTTGCCGCCTTGCAGCTTCCTTTGCTATTTCTCCGTTGCTACCTCCCATTCTCTGGGCCTTGCTGTCACCCCCTAGTCACCCCTGGCTCCCAGGGCTCTCTCAGGGGGGTGGGCATGTCCGTCATTAGAGCATGACGCTGCATGAGTGCAAGTTTGAGCAGGTGCCTGTGGCCCAGTGAGGGGGAAGCTTTGGGGTTGGAGTCTCCCACGGGAAGGGCTGAAGGCTGCCACCCCTGCTCTCCCTGCCCCCCTCCCTCCCGGGCTGCCCCTGCAGGGCCTCTGCTCACCTGGTGCCCTCACCTGGAACACCTGGTGTTCAGGACACCCACTCTATCATAGGGGGCCCAGTGGGGAGAGAGAAGATCAGGTGGGACCTCCAAGGAACCCCCATCTCAGCTGACCCACTTGGTGACCGTGGGCAGGGGCTACCACCCCTGGGACAGCAGGGGAAACTGAGGCTCGGAGGGCTGATGGGGCAGGAGGTAGAGGCAGAGGCGTTATCCACAGTGCCGTGTGCAGACCCAACCTCCCTGACTGGCTCCTGGGGTCTGGGCCATTGTTGGATGAACCAAGGAAAGGAAGTGAAAGAGGGGCCTCAGGAAGGGGGTCCTGGCTTCAGCTCACCTCCAGAGCGTTCCTGCCCTGGCTGGGCCTGCAGGTCCTCTTCCCAGAGCCCAGCCCATCTCTGCGTGTGTGTCTGCACGCTGGCGCGTGTCTTTGAGCCTTAGCCTGGCCTCAGGCCCTGCTTCCAGGTCCTCTGTGAGGGAGGTGGCGTGAACAGGCCATTTGGGGACAGGTCGTGGAAGCTGGAGCCTGGTCCTTGCTCCCTTCCTGCTCTCACTGTATTCCTGGAGCCCTGCCTGGTGGGGTCTCAGGAGGACTCAGTCCCAGGCCATCAAGAAACCACACAGCCTGGAGGGAATAGCAGAGAGGGGCAGGGAGACGGGCATCGGGAGGGGATGGTGAGCCAGGCCAGCCCAGGCTACTGGGGGCGGTGAGCAGGCTGGTGCAGCAGCTGCCTTTTCCCTGAGGCAGTGGGGAGCCAGGCAGGGTTCAGCAGGGAGGTAATGCCGTCACATTGCCTTTGAAAGATCCCTCTGGCTGAGGCGTGGCAGCTGCAGTACTGGGATGAGAGAGGAGGCTGTGAGATGGGAGGGGACAGTGGTGGCCAGGCCCAGGGTAGGGGCTGGGGGAACAGAAAGGACAGAATGGCTTCGAGGGTGGTTAGGCAAATTGGTTTTGGGGTCTGATGAGCTCTGAACAGTGGCTCTGGCGTTAGCCAGCTGTGTGACCTTGGCAAGTGGCCTAACCTCCTTGAGCCTCAGCTTGTTCACCTGTAAATTTAGGATCATAAAAGCACATCTGGGGGGAGCAGATGTAGCTCAAGTGGTTAAGTGCCTGCTTCCCACCTATGAGGTCCCAGGCTCGATCCCTGGTACCTCCTAAAATAAAACAAACAAACAAAAACTCTCATTGGGAAAGGATGTAGCTCAGTGGTTGAGCACCTGCTTCCCATGGAAGAAGTCCTGGGTTCCATGCCCAGTACCTCCTAAAAAGCAAAAGCAAAAAACCACATCTGTGAGTTGTCATGTGAGGCCAATGAGGAAACATAGGTGAGGAGCTCGGCGTGTGGCTGGAGGTAGCAGACGTCCAAGAGTTGGCCGCTATGGCTGTTTTAAATGGATGAGGCTTAACTCTCCAGGCTGCACAGATGTCTGACCTGGGAGATGAGAGGATGGAGTGGCCATCAGTGAGGGGACTCCTTGGCTGGGACACAGGGTGGGTTCTATGTGACAGACTCAGCAGAGCAGTGCTTAAACAAGGCAGATGCTTATTCCTCTCCCATACAAGTCTGGGGTGCAGGATGAGCTGTGCTCCATGAAGCTGTCAGGAGCCCAGACCCCGGCCACCCCTGGCATCTTGCCCACAAATACACCGACCAAGTGGTGCCCACCAGGTCTGCACTCCCGAGGCGGGCGGAGGAAAGGAACGGGAAGGAGCGGGCCCTTTAAGGCTCCATCTGGCAGTGGAGCACCACATCCCATGGGCCAGAACCTAGTCACACGGCCACACTCGGCTGCAAGCAAGGCCGGGAAACGGCGTCTTTATTCTGCGTGGCCGTGGGCCCAGCAAAACCAGGAGTGCTCGTACGCTAGGCGAGAAGGAGACTTGGCATTCTCTGCCAGGGACGGGGACTGTGGGAAGAGGCGCAGTCTAGGACGGTGCTGGTGGCGGTGATCAGTTTGGGAAGGAGACAGTTCACCTCCTGGGCTTCTGAGGTTGCAGCGCTGTACCTCTTGCCCTGGTGGCCATTTCCCCTTGACCCCCTTCTTGCACACTGCTTGCAGCACACAGGGCACACGTGAGACACAAGCGTCCAGATGGGAGCTGGGGCTCACTCGGACCCCCCACGTGCCGGGGCTGTGATAATTTTCCAGTTACTCCACGCTGAGCAATGCTGTTGGCCTTGTCTTGAGGCCAGCGACTTTTCTCTTTTTAGGGGGGCATTTCCTGACAGAGGCCCCTCGCCCCACTGGCTGCCCCATGGAGTCAAGTGGCTGTGAAACAAACTGCATCCAGGGCCTCTACTCTGCCGGCCTTAGCCCTCTTGGGGTCTTGAGTGTAGAAGCCCTCCATCGTCCCTGGCTAACGTTCATCACCCAGCACAGATGGCCTTTTCCTTTTTCTGTTCCAATCTGGAAATGTCAACACACCTGGTTGGCAGCCAACAGCTAGGCTGCCCTTCTCTGGGTGATGGAAGGGGGTCTGGGGAAGTGACGGAGAAGGAGGCTTTCATTTGGCTTACCTGTGCTGGCACAGGGCCAGGAAAGCAGTGGACAGGGGCTTGGGAGATCCGAATTTAGATTCTACCCCTTGTACCCTCTGGCTGGAGGGCCACAGGCAGGTTACAGCCTCTTGCTTCTCCTGAGACCTGACATGGCTTCATCCCATGAACAGTGTGCATCTTATAACTGGCTGAGTATCCATTTTTGCTTTGGCCACTAGGGAACTCAGGGACAAAACTGGCGCCTGATTTCAGGAATTGATCTTTTATTGCCTCTCTGCCCTTCTTTCTTTGTCTGCATCTTTATTTTTCATATTCTTCTACTTCTGACATCATAGTACTTGGCTACAGAGTAGGAGAAGCTCATCGGCTTATGCACACAATGGGAAATTCATCACCTTCTGAGGAAGAAAGGAAAGGAGGCCCTTGTGCAGAAGAGCCTGGCACGTAGGGCTGCACTGAGGTTGGCTGGAGCGAGTCTGGATTCAGTGGAACCCCGCCCACGCGGCGCACTCCCGGTTGGAGCTGGCTCCATCGAAGGCCTCTGCAGCCCTTGGAAATGGAAGCAGGGACTCAGTCCAGAGTGCTCCTGGCCCCGGGAGCTGAGGGAGTCCTATTCTCCTCCCGGAATCCTCTTCTTGCTGGGGATGCTGACCCATGGGCTTCACCCAGCATGCACTCAGGCTTGCTCCTTCTGACTCAGCTCTGGGACCTCAGAAATGAGGCTGGTCCAGCTTCCTGGGTGCTCAAGACCCTTCCCACCATAGGCGACCTGTGTTATGGTGCCCGGGATGGGGTATGTGGGCGTTTCCCTTCTTCTGCTTCGGAAAAATCTCAGGGTGTCCATGAACATATAAAACCCTGGTGGTTGCAGGGAGGAGAAAGGGGCTTTCTGGCTTCTTGAACTCAGTGGTGGGCTGCGTGGGAAGCTGTGCCGCCACCCCTCGGGGCGCGTGCCTGTGACTTTAAACTCACTCAGGTGGGGCCATGGAGAGCTGCTTTCCACTGTTCAGCAGGAGAGCTGAGCCTGGATGCAGGAGAGAGAGGCACCTGGGGTGCGGGGAGCACTGGACAGGGAGTCAGTGAGCTGGCTCTGAGCCTCACTGCCGATCCCGTGGTTTTTATTTTTTTTAATTTTTAAACTTTCTACCTTTTTTTTTTCTTTATTGGAGAAGCAGTGGGTTTACAGAACAATCATACATTACCTACAGGATTCCCATATACCACCCCGCCACCAACACCTTGTGCTGGTGTGGAAGACTTGTTACAATTGACAGTAGCACGTTTTTATAAGTGTACTATTAATTAAAGTCCATGGTTTAACGTAGGCGTCACTGTGCAGTGAACTGTCTTCCACCGCAGCTGCGCCAGTTTACATTGCCACCGGCAAACGAGTGCTCCTATTTCTTGAGATTTTCACTTTCTTTCTTTCTTTCCTTTTTTTAAGGGCATCCTGGGACTGAACCCGGACCTCGTGCCATGGCAAAGCTCATGCTAAGCCACTGAGCCTCAGCTGCTCCACTTGGGTTTTTTCAGCAGCCGCCATTCTAACGGGCGTGAGATGGTATCTCATTGTGGTTTTGAGGTGCAGTGCCCCTGATAGCTAATGATTTTGAGCATCTTTTCATGTGTTGTCTTCTTTGGAGAGATGTCTATTCAAGTCTTTTGTATTTATTCTTAAATTGGGTTGTTTGTCTTTTTGTTGTTAAGTTCAAGGATTTCTTTACATATACTGGATAGTAATCCTTTATCAGATGTGTGGTTTCCAAATATTTTACCCCATTGTGTAGGTTGTCATTTTACTTTCACAATAAAGTCCTTGAGGAACAAATAGTTTGTAATTTGATGAGGTCCTGTTTATCTATTTTTCTTTTGTTGCTTGTGCTTTGGGTGAAAAGTCTAAGAAACCACTGCCTAACACAAGGTCCTGAAGATGCTTCCCTACGTTTTCTTCCAGGAGTTTGATCGTCCTAGCTCTTATATTTGGGTCTTTGATCCATATTCAGTTGATTTTTGTATATGGTGTGGTGTGAGTTAGGAGTCCTTCTTTTTTGTAAATGTAGATCCAGTTTTCCCCGCACAATTTTTGAAGAGACAATTCTTTCCCAATTGAGTGGTCTTTGCCACCTGGTCAAAAATCAGTTGGCCATGAATGCCTTCTGAGCTCTCAGCTCTCTTCCGTTGGTCTGTATGTCTGTCTTTGTGCCAGTATCATGCTGTTTTGATGACTGTGGCTTTGTAATAAGTTTTAAGATTGGGAAATGTGAGTCCTCTAACGTTACTCTTCTTTTTCAAGATCACTTTAGCTATTTGGGGCCCCTTATCCTTTCCTATAAATTTCATGATTGACTTCCATTTCTGCAAAGAAGTTTGTTGGGATTCTGACTGGGATTGTGCTGAATCTATAAACTACGTCAGTTAGGATTGGTGTCTTAATGATATTTAGTTTTCCAAGCCATGAACATGGAATATCCTTTCACTTATTTAGGTCTTTAATTTCTTTTAGCAATGTTTTGTAGTTTTCTGTGTACTCATCCTTTATATCATTGTTTAGATTTATTCCTAGATATTTGATTCTTTTAATTGCTATTGTGAATGGAAATTTTTTTTCTTGATTTCTTCTTCCAATTGTTCATTGCTTGTGTATAGAAGCATTCCTGATTTTGGGATGTTGATCTTGTACCCTGCCACATTGCTGAATTAATTTTTAAGCTCTAGGTGCTTTTTTGTGGATTTTTCAGGATTTTCTGTATATAGGATCATACCATCTGCAAATAGGGGAAGTTTTACTTCTTCCTTTCCAATTTGGGTGCCTTTCATTTCCCTTTCTTGCCTAATTGCTCTGGCAGAACTTCGAGTACAATGTTGAATAACAGTGGTGAGAGTGGGCATCCTGTCTCGTTCCCTTAGAGGGAAAGCTTTCAGTCTCTCACCGTTAAATAGGATGTTAACTGTGGGCTTCTCATATATGCCCTTTATCATGCTGAGGAAGTTTCCTTCTATTCCTAGTGTTCTAAGTTTTTCTTTCTTTCTTTTTTTTAAACCAAGAAAGGCTGCTGTATTTTGTCAAATGCCTTTTCTTCATTGATGGAGAGGATAGTGTCTTTTTTCCCCTTCATTCTGTTAATGTGGTGCCTTATATTAATTGATTTTCTTATGTTGCATACCTTACATACTAGGGATAAAGCGTACTTGATCATGGTATATAATTATTTTAAGATGCTGTTGGATTTGGCTTGCTGGTATTTTGTGGAGGATTCTTGCATCTATATTCATAAGAGCTAGTGGTCTATAGTTTTCTTGTGACATCTTTATCTGGCTATGATTTGAAGTTGATGCTGGCTTTGTAGAATGAATTAGGGAGTGTTCCTTCCTCTTTAATTTTTTGGAAGATTTTGTGCAGAATTGGAAGCTTTTCTATGTTGGGAGTTTTTTTTTTTTACTAATTCAATCTCTTTACTAGTAATTGTTTTGTTGTGCTCTTCTATTTCTTCTTCTTCTTTTTTTAAAGATTTATTTAACTTATTTATTTCTCCCCCTCCCCTCCTTGTTGTTTTGTGCTCGCTGTCTGCTCTCTGTGTGTTCTCCTGTGTCTGCTTGTCTTCTCTTTAGGCGGCACCAGGAACTGATCCTGGGACCTTCTGGAGTGGAGAGAGGTGCTCGATCTCTTGAGCCACCTCAGCTCCCTGGTCTGCTGCGTCTCTTATTGTCTCTCCTCTGTG
>JAQZBX010104218.1:0-10973 GCA_029593785.1 Cabassous unicinctus | reverse complement strand
ATCCTGTTAAACTGCCAAAAATTTATTCTGTTAATCTTCCTCCCACCTTTCCCCAGGGACACCTACGGCCTTTTGCCAGAGTAACTGTGCATTGGGGAAAAGGAAATGATCAGACATTTCAGGGATTATTAGACACTGGCTCAGAAGTGACATTAATTCCAGGAGACCCAAAACATCACTGTGGTCCACCAGTCGGAGTAGGGGCTTATGGAGGTCAAGTGATTGATGGAGATTTAGCTCAGGTCCGTCTCACAGTGGGTCCAGTGGGTCCCCAGACCCATTCTGTGGTTATTTCCCCAGTTCCAGAATGCATAATTGGAGTAGACATACTCAGTAACTGGCAGAATCTCCCCACACTGGATTCCTGACTTGTGGAGTGAGGGCTATTATGGTTTGAAAGGCCAAGTGGAAGCCGCTAGAACTGCCCCTACCTAGCAAAATAGTAAATCAAAGGCAATACTGGATTCCTTGAGGGATTGCAGAGATTAGTACCACCATCAAGGATTTGAAGGATGCAGGGGTGGTGATTCTCACCACATCCCCATTCAACTCTCCTATTTGGCCTGTGCAGAAAACAGATGGATTTTGGAGGATGACAGTAGATTATCGCAAACTTAACCAGGTGGTGATTCCAATTGCAGCTGCTGTCCCAGATGTGGTATCATTGCTTGAGCAAATCAACACTTCCCTGGGTACCTGGTATGCAGCTGTTGATCTGGCAAATGCTTTTTTCTCAATTGCCATTTGTAAGGACCACCAGAAACAGTTTGCTTTCGGCTGGCAAGGCCAGCAGTATACCTTCACTGTCCTGCCTCAGGGGTATATCAACTCTCCAGCCCTATGTCATAATATTGTCTACAGGGACCTTGATCATCTCTCCCTCCCATGAGACATCACACTGGTCCATTATATTGATATGTTGATAGGACCTAGTGAGCAAAAAGTAGCAAAGTCTCGATTTATTGGTAAGGCAATTGCGTGAGAGAGGATGGGAGATAAATCCAACAAAAATACAGGGGCCTTCCACCTCAGTGAAATTTCTAGGTGTCCAGTGGTATGGGGCCTGTCGAGATATCCCTTCTAAAGTAAAGGATAAGCTGAATTGCACCTGGCCCCTCCTACGACCAAAAAAGAGGCACAATGCTTAGTTGGCCTCTTTGGATTTTGGAGACAACACATTCCTCATTTGGGTGTGCTACTCCAGCCCATTTACCAAGTGACCAGAAAAGCTGCTAGTTTTGATTGGGGCCCTGAACAAGAGGAGGCCCTGCGACAGGTCCAGGCTCCTATGCAAGCTGCACTACCACTTGGACCATATGATCCAGCAGATCCAATGGTGCTGGAAGTTTCAGTGGCAAATAGAGATGCTGTCTGGAGCCTTTGGCAGGCCCCGATAGGGGAAACACAACGCAGACCCTTAGGATTTTGGAGCAAAGCCTTGCCATCCTCTGCAGATAACTACTCCCCTTTTGAGAAATAGCTTTTGACTTGCTACTGGGCCTTAGTAGAGACTGAATGCTTAACCATGGGCCATCAAGTTACTATGAGACCTGAGTTGCCTATCATGAGCTGGGTATTGTCTGACCCACCAAATCATAAAGCTGGGCGTGCACAGCAGCACTCCATAATAAGTGGAAGTGGTATATACGAGATAGGGCTTGAGCGGATCCTGAAGGCACGAGTAAGTTACATGAGGAAGTAGCCCAAATGCCCATGGTCACCACCCCTGCCATGTTACCTTTTCTTTCCCAGCCCACAACTTTGGCCTCTTGGGGAGTCTCTTATAATCAGTTGACTGAGGATGAGAAAACTCAGGCCTGGTTTACAGATGGTTCTGCATGATATGCAGGTACCACTGGAAAGTGGACAGCTGCGGCACTGCAGCCCTCTTCTGGGACATCCTTGAAGGTAGCGGTGAGGGCAAATCCTCCCAGTGGGCAGAACTTTGAGCAGTGCACCTAGTTGTTCATTTTGCTTGGAAGAAGAAATGGCCAGAGGTGCATTTGTACACTGATTCACGGGTTGCTGCCAATGGTTTGGCTGGATGGTCAGGGACTTGGAAGGAACATGATTGGAAAATTGGTGACAAGGAGGTTTGGGGAAGAGGTATGTGAATAGACCTTTCTGAGTAGGCAAAAAACATGAACATATTTGTGTCCCACATGAATGCTCACCAGAGGGTGACTTCAGCAGAGGAAGAGTTTAATAATTAAGTGGATAAGATGACCCAGTCTGTGGCTAATGCTCAGCCTCTTTCCCCAGCCACTCCTGTCATTGTCCAATGGGCTCATGAACAAAGTGGCCATGGAGGTAGGGATGGAGGTTATACATGGGCTCAGCAACATGGACTTCCCCTCACCAAGGCTGACTTGGCTACAGCCACTGCTGAATGCCCAATCTGCCAGCAGCAGAGACCCACACTCGGCCCCCGATATGGCACCATTCCTTGAGGTGACCAGCCTGCTGCCTAGTGGCAAGTTGACTACATTGGGCCACTTCTACCATGGAAGGGGTAGCGATTTGTTTTAACTGTAATAGACACATACTCTGGATATGGGTTTACATTTCTTGCACAATGCTTCTTCCAAAACTACCATCCGTGGACTTAACAGATGTCTTATCTACCACCATGGCATTCCACACAGCATTGCTTCTGATCAAGGAATCCATTTCACAGCAAATGATGTGTGGGAATGGGCACATGCCCATGGAATTCACTGGTCGTACCATGATCCCCATCACGCTGAAGCAGCTGGATTAATAGAACGGTGGAATGGCCTTTTGAAGACTCAATTACAGCGCCAACTAGATGGCAATACCTTGCACGGCTGGGACAATGTTCTCCAGGAAGCTGTGTATGTTCTAAATCAGCATCCACTCTATGGTGCTGTTTCTCCCATAACCAGGATTCATGGGTCCAGGAATCAAGGGGTGGAAATGGGAGTGGCACCACTATTACCCCTAGTGACCCACTAGGAAAATTTTTGTTTCCTGTTCCTGCAACCTTAAGCTCTGCTGGTCTACAGCATTTAGTCCCAAAAGGAGGAGTGCTGCCATCAGGGAACACAACAATGATTCCATTGAACTGGAAGTTAAGATTGCCACCTGGCCACTTTGGGCTCCACTTACCTGTGAATCAACAGGCAAAGAAGGGAATTACTATACTGGCTGGGGTGATTGATCCTGACTATCAAGGGGAAATAGGACTACATCTACATAATGGGGGTAAAGAAGAGTTTGCCTGGAATACAGGAGATCCTCTAGGGTGTCTCCTAGTACTGCCATGCCCTGTGACTAAAGTCAATGGAAAATTGTAACAAACCAATCCAAGCAGGACTAACAATGGCCCAGAATCTTCAGGAATGAAAGTTTGGTTCACCCGACCAGACAAAGAACCACGGCCAGCTGAAGTGCTTGCAGAGGGTAACAGGAATATGGAATGGGTAGTGGAAGAAGGTAGTGATAAATATGAACTTCGACCACGTGACCAGTTACAGAAACAAGGACTGTAATAGTCATGAACCCTTCTTCCTTGTTTCATTATGAGTATGATTGTATATGTACACAAAATGAATTTCTTTGTTTTTTTCCCCAACCGTCCCCTATCATATTAATAGTTTTATTCATTTCATGTCATAATATTTAAGGATGTCAAGTTTAAAAGTGAATATTACCCAAGGACTTGCACCCTATTCTGTAGGGAATTAATGCGTTTCCAGTTGTACACAGGTGAGTTGAATATTGTTAGGTAGAAATATGTATGTATGCTTGTCTGTTATTGTTTTTACTTATAGACTAAGTATGACTTAAGGTAATGTGTATGATTGCCGAATTGACAAGGGGTGGACTGTGATGGTTAGGCTAATGTGTCAACTCGGCCAGGTAATTGTGTCCAGGTGTTTGGTCAATCAAGCACTGGGCTAAGTGTAATATAAGAGCATTTATGGACTTCGATCACCAGTGAGTTCACTGTGTGAAAGGCTGATTACATCTGCATCAATCAGGGAGATTACATAAGCAATGGATGATGCTTTTATCCAATCAGTTGAATGCCTTAAAAGGGGAAGTGATTTCAGCATTCAGAGAGAATTCCCCAGCTCATCTTTGGACAGCCAACTTCTCCCAGAAACTCAAGGACCTTTCATTGGACTTTCTTCGGAGTCCCTGGTTTGCAGCCTGCCTGTGGAACCTGGACTTGTGCATCCCTACGGTCACATGAGAGACTTATAAAATCTCATATTATTGACAGATATCTCCTGTTGATTCTGTTTCCCGAGAGAACCCTGACTAATACACATATATACTTGTAGAACTAAGACTAAATGATGGTTATAAAGGTAGAGTATAGTATATGAGGACTTTATGCTATAATAATACAGATTCAATGCAACAATAGTTTCTGTTCAATATAATAAGGATTCAATACAATAGTACATTCAAATATAACTACAAACGGGAAGAATATAGGTACAGTATATGAAAGACATAAAGTGCTTGTTGACTACATTATAATAATTAACTGTAAAAGCATATTAATTCAAACCACATGCTCAGGGAGAGAAAAAAGTAAAGAAGTAGTGATTAAGTAATTGCAATATTGTTCACAGTAGCAACCAATGGACAAACAAAAAAATGTGGATTGAGGATTTTATATATTAGTAGAAAGTTTCGAACAAAAAATTTAAAAAATACAATTTTTCCTAAGTACCAAAAGATGTATTTTTTTAAAGGGAGCAAATTAGAGGCTGTTGTGAACAAAATTAAAATTAAATCTATCAATCCATGGACACAGGATATCTTTCCATTCTCATTATTGATGCTATTTGGATTGACATGATTCTCACGGTTTCCTTGAGCTTTTTGAGCATATTTAAAATTGTTGATTTAAAATCTTTGTCTACTAAATCCAGTGTCTGGGCTTCCTCATGGACAGTTTCTAGTTATTTTCTTTTTCCTGTGTTTGGGTCATACTTTGTTTCTTTGCATGCCTCATGATTTTTTGTTAAAAACTGACAGTTTGAATGATATAATGTGGCATATCTGGAAATTAGATTCTCCCTCTTCCCCAAGAGTTTGTTCTTGCTCCTTGTTGTAATTTGACTTGTTTTTTCAGATTTGACTTTAGATCCACACACTTTTTTATAAATAAATTAAAACATTTTAAAGCAATATCTAAAAGAAGCTATTCATAAGGTCATAAACTTGTACAGGTCCAACATTTAATGGAGAAATTGAGATTTGAGTTCAGGTATTCTAACTAGAAAAGCTACAATCCTAATCACTTTGCAAAACCATGTAGTATTAAGAGGCATAACATTAATTGATGTTATAAAAAAATTCAGGGAGTGAGTGTAGCTCAGTGGTTGAGCACCTCTTCCCATGGACGAGGTCCTGGGTTCAATCTCCAGTACCTCCTTTTTTTTTTTTTTAAAAAAAAAGAGCATAACATAAAGCATTGAGCAAATTAGTAAACATTAGCTCCCTTCCACCAATGCCTTACTTGTACAGATAAAACAATTATTTTGCCATCTTTATTCTAGGCCCATACAAAGGACTCATAAGTGAAAACTAAATAAATTAAGACTATGATTGTAAACATTTTTACCAACAATGCTACTTTCTGAATAATGACTGGAAAAAATGGGGCTAATAGAATATGGTTATAAGGTTTACATTTTCCTTACAAAAATAAAGGTTTGCTAAACAGACATTATTTTTGATTGTCTATAGAAACCAGCACACCTTTTACCCCCAACACAGACAACAGGTATCTGGATAAAAGTGCTCATCAAAATTGAAACAGCCCCACTCCTATTTTTCTATTAACACCACCACTTACCACTAACATCAGATCGCTCTCTTTTTCTCAGAGATCCACATCCTATTTGTCCACAACTCCTGAATGGTATCTTGAATGCATCCACCACTCTACACTCCTACTGAGATCCTATCTAGACCACCAAAGGGCCAAACTAGACTTTTCTGCCTCTTATCTTTTTTGAAATTAATTTTCCATTATGCCTCCAAAGTGTTTTTACTAAAAATAAATTAAATAATGGCACTGCTTTGCTCTCCATCATCTACAGTGGTGAGTTTTCAAAATATGTTCCTGGAAGAGTAAATATTCAATAGAATTTCCTCAGGGGTCCTGTCAAGGTTCCCTTGCCATCTCTATTCTTTAACCTTCAATCACAGTTACTCATTTTGTTTATAGAGCTGTGTAATTTTCGTTTTTAAAAAGAATTTCCCAAACTCAACCTCATGATGTTGCCACTAGCTATCAATTCAGAATCAATTTACTACTACTGCTTTTCACAAACCCTATACATGCAACCATTTCTAAATTTGTCTTCAGTTTGCTGAATTAGAGATGCTGTTTCCTGAGTTATCCTTTGAACAGCTTTTTTTTTCTATCTGCAGCATTATTCTCTTTATGTCTTAGGAAATCTCCAAAACAATCTTTAGGACTCAACTTAGAGATGGCAAAAATCTATAAAGCTTCTAAGCAGCTCCTTATTTCCTTCTCTCTGTTCCTACAGCACTTTGTACATGCTTCTATTACAACGTCTACCACTCTTTAATTTTCTCTACCATTTACCAACACCTGCAACCTTAGACAAGTAATAACTTCTGTGGGGCTTTGGCTTCCTCATCTATAAAGGGGGATAAGTAAGTACAATGTCCGAGATTCTGAGTTAAAAGTAGTAATACATGGAAAAGCTTAGAAAAGTGCCTGGCACATTAAATTTTTTCAATGTTAGATATAACTGTTTTTAGTAGTACCATCACTGCCACTATTTGTCTATATGGGTCCATTAAACTGTGAGTTCTGAGGGATTAGTTTTGTATCCCTAGCACAGAGCTCATGGTAAGAACTCAAAGTCAGAAGGTACTGATCTATATTCTATAATACGTAATATGAATATAATCATTCAATTGATAGTATCTTCAGTTTAAAATTATTATTTGTTTCCCAGTATCTTCAGCTTCTTCTTTTTGCAAGAGATATTATTTAATATGAAAATTCTAATTTCTTTAAACTTTTTGCAGATTAAAACAAAATAAGTTTATTATTTAATTTATTTTGAAGTTAGAGGCAATTTCCTTTTAACTAATATATTGAAATAGTCTCATTTAATTGAAGCAGATCACTATAATATAAACATATGAAATTAAGTTATAGACCAGGCTATAATCGCTTAAAGGACAAAAAGTCTTTATTTGCAAATCTTAGAATTAAATGTGTGTGTGTATATACACACACACAATAGGTATCAGGGAATTTAGAATTTCTGAAGTTTCTTATTTTCCTCTTTTATTCCCTTTTGATAACATGTTGTTATCTACACATGTTAAGAAAATGGAAAGGGGGAAAATTATTGCAGTTTTATTTTATATTTCAAAATTAACTGTTTCATATGTTTGATACATAAAATTTAAAACGTGTTTATGAATACAAAGATGAACACATGGGTTTAAACACTGACAAAATCCTGTAATAAAATAATAAATATTTTAAAACCAAGTTTCCTATTTTTATAACATACTTCTAAAAACTAAATTCATAAAAAGTACATAGGAAAATATAATTTCAGTGTTCTTTTTTCAAATATATGCTTTGAAAGTAAGTCACTTAAGTTATTGGCTGTATACAACACTTTAAAAAAACATATACAATGTAGCAAATAGATTTATATTAATTATAACATTTTCCTTCAGTTTGTAGTTTATTCACTGTGATTCATAGATGCTCCAAGGAGGATCATTACTTAAGGAATTCTTCAGGTTGGAATCATAACCAAATTTTGAACATTTGGTCAAAGGAGCTTGAAAATGCAAGGTCCTGGCATTAGAAAACACCCACAAAGTAGTATACTTCAAATAAAGACAATCTTAATGAGGCTCCATAGCAACCTTCTAGGTAAGTGGTACCTTATTCTTATTAAAGAAAGTCTTTACTGCTGAGGGCACTGTGTCTCAGGAGTTGATTTGGAGGACACGTATAGAATAGGGTGTGATTTCTTACAAGTTTCCTTTTCCAATTTGCTTGCAGTTTCCTTCCCTTCTTTAACTTCTGTTTGAAGCCTTGATTCAGCAGCTAACCTACAGGCATTAAAGCATCCACTCTGAATTCAAATGTGGTTAAGAAAAAGTAAAGAAACAAAGCCCTAGTATAAGGAGCCTCCAATGAGGCATGGCGTTGTTTTTTTTACTGTCTAAAAGGAAAATTAATCATAGTTGATTCCACTACTAATAAGAAAACAAAATCATGTCCTGTCTAAAAGAACCTTTTTACATTGTGATAGGCTTAATTTTTAAAATGCCATCGTGGTAAGGTCTAAATCAAGGAGATAAAATATGATGGGGTGCCTATCATGATTAGCACAACTAAAATACTAAAGTAATATTTTAATGTTAGCATGAAAAGAGTGCAAGATAAAAATAACATGGGGGGGGGTGGATGTGGCTCAAATGGTTGGGCATCCGTCTCCCATATGGAGGGACCTGGGTTCGATCCCCGGGACCTCCTGCTAAAAGAAAAATAAAAAATAAAAAAAAAATAACATGGAATCTTGGGATGCATGTCTATGTGCTCATTAAAAAAAAAACTCAAAATTGAGTTTCAACTAGTAGAAAGATAGTTTAGGGAAAAAACTGAACAGTGGAAAGATACTTTTTAAAGGCCTATATAGATTCTTTACAGCAAGAGTATCAATTAAAGCTGTAAAGCATGCATTAGTGAAGTTCCCAAGAAAACCAGTATATATTGTTACTAACTTATCTTAGAATATTGTGTTTAATTTAAGCATGCAGAAAACAAAAGGTTGGAAACATCTTAAGTTAGCAGATGGACTCACACACACACACACAAAAACAAATGTTTCGTGGTATTTTATTTGTTTTTGTTCAAGTAGCAAGACAAAAAAATTCCAATGTGCTACTTAACTTGAGTCAAACAAGTAGCTACATACATTTGCTTTAAGTAATTTTTATCAAGCAAAAAAGGGCAGAAAAAGAAATGAAGACAAGATAGATAGCAAAGTTTGTACTGATCAGCTTTGGAAATCCACCTCCAGAAATATACAATGGTCAAGCACACTTACACAATGAACCACATATAACAAGCATAATCAGCTGAATTCATTTCAGAACTTTTTGAAACCATGTACGTGTATGTCAGATATCATTCAAGTTTCTTTTTCCTTAATATTAAACTTTTATTTTATGTGACTTGTAGATTACAACATGATTATATAGAAATTCAGAGAAGGGAGTAATAAATTACCCTTCCTTATTTTAATAATAGTAGCTAACATTGTTGAAGTGTTTTCACTACTGAGTACTACATTCAGTAGCACTGAAGAAGAGAATTCAGATAAAACATTTAAGGAAGCCCTTATACATAAGGTGGGATGTGTCTTACTATTTCAACTCAAACACATAGTAGTAAAATGTCTTACTCTGTACCTCTCTGTCTAAGACTGATGTAGCTCCAGCAGTACTTGAAGATCTCATTTCACAGGAGACAATTCAAGCTAGCTAGTTTCACATCATTAGGCTTAATTTTTTTAATGTCTAAAGATATATATATATATATATATAATTTTTTTTTTTTTTTTTGAGGTACCAGGGCTGGGGATTGAACCCGGGACCTCATATGTGGGAAGCTGGTGCTCAACCACTGATCTATATTGGCTCTCCCGAGGCGGGTTTTTCATTTGTTTGCTTGTTGCTTGTTTTTGTTTTTAGGAGGTACCAGGGATCAAACTAGGGACCTTGTATGTGGGAAGCAGGTACTTAAATGCTTGAGCTACATCTGCTCCCCAAGATATTTTATTTCAAATGTATCTGTCAGTCCGTTGCATGCAGACATCCTTCATTTTTTTTTTTTTAACTTCTCCATTGTCCTCATTCACTTTTTCCCCACTGTTGGTCCTGCTGTATACATCCAGAAACTGTTTCTTATACCACTCTAGCCACTGTTACCTACATTTCTCTTCCATTCACTTTCTCTTATCTTCTGACCTGTTATTATTTTTTTAAAGAACAAGGCCCTAAAATGTTAATTCCTTCAAACATATGTGTCTGACCCTACCTCCTTTAGTCATAAACTCAATTATGCAGAAACTAGAGGCTTTGAAGTTTTGGTGTAAAATGAAAATGAATTGGCTTTGATATTTTAAAATGTCAAAATATGTATCAAAGCCCATTCTTGAAGGTTTAGGTTGAAACAATTTCAATACAAAATTTCACCTAACAGTTTTTTAAAAGGCTGAAATGCCTTAGACTACTGGAAAGTGTTTTGAGAAAGTAAGTTAATTTGTCCTTCTTGAACCAGGAAAAAAATAACAGTACATTTATTCAAACCAACAAAACATTCAGAGATGTATTAGACTCTGATAATTCTGTCTCATAAGACAGAAAAGTATTTTTCAATAAAAGTATAATCCTCTTATTCAGGAGTCCTTTCTCCTCACAATCATTTTAGTCTTTCTTAAAGTTTTGGGAAAGTTGAAGGTAGGCAGGTGAAAGTGGGGGAGTACACTGCATGCAATACTAAGAAAATAGATAAAGAAACAGATAGCACAGTTCATGCAGCGAGAGAGAAGAGATGGAGAGGTCTGCTGGTGGCCTTGCGGAAAAGAGGACACTGACCTGGGAGAGTTCGGGGTGTTTCCACTTCTTTCACTTAAGGCTTCAGAGTCGGCTGGAACTCCTATGAGTTTCACACGTTTTTTTTCCTTCATTGGTTGCATATCCGTTGACAGATTTTTGTTGGGAGTGAGACTGACTACTGTGTTTACGGAAACTGTCTTTTCTAACTGCATGTTGCCATCTTCTAAACTGTTAGGACACGACTGTGCCTCCTCTTTCTGAGTTGGCAATCTATAAGCTTCTTCCCTGACAGCGCTGTTGTCGCATGCATCTTTAGGGGTGGTTATATCCACAGGCAGTACCTCACGCCTCTTTTT
>JAQZBX010104217.1:0-10973 GCA_029593785.1 Cabassous unicinctus | reverse complement strand
ATTTTTTTCATTTAAGCTTATGCTTATTATTTCATTTTCCTATTAATTGTATTTGGTTATTATTTGGGCGTCATCTTCAAGGAAGGTTTAGATCACAGAAGGGTTACAATGGAGGCTGCAGAGGATCACTGGTGGGGGGTGTCTGGGATGGGGGATTCATGGGAAGAAGTCATCTGAATATACATGAAAGATATATAAAATTGTTCAAATGATCAAGCGGTGGGGCATGGTCACAGTGGGTAGACAATCACCCAATAAATGAGGGAATACTGAATTCCCAGCCTGGAGAGCTCTGCCATATTCTCCAGGGGACCAGCAACTGTCCCCTGAGTGCAGGGGCAGTGTCTGGCAAGAGAGGATGGTCTACTGATGGGTTCTTGTTATTGATTACTAGCCTAATGAGTCCTTGCTCTTGTAATTGAAACTTAGCCTACTGTTAATGGGTGCCTAAAGGTTGCCACCTGAGAGCCTCCTTGTTGCTCAAATGTGGCCTCTCTCTAAGCCAAACTCAATATATGACGCATTGCCTTTCCCCCAGCATGGGACATGATTCCCGGGGATAAGCCTCCCTGACAACGAGGGATTAATACCAAGTGCCAACTGGCAATACGACTGGAAAAAGACCTTGAATAAAAGGGGGAAAAGGTAAAGATAAATGATTTCATGTGGCTAAGAGACTTCAAAGAGAGTCGGGAGGTCATCCCAGTGGTAACGCTTAGGCACACATCAGTAGAATCTCATAGATCACCAAAGTGGTTATCTTCCTACACAAAGGGGCTCCTGAGGGCTCCAGATACACCCAAGTCCTATATAAGTGGGGATAGCTCCAGAGATTGATGCCTAATCAGGAGGCTCTACTTTGGAATCAGTGCTCCTGAGAGTGACAGAGTTGGACTCAAATAAGTCCTCCCTACACATGGTCCATCAGTCCCTTCTATTCAAGCCTATATGTGATGCTGGAGTTCATAGGTATACTTCCAGAGACTGGAGCCTCTGGCCTGTCCATGTACCAGCTGTTCCTGGAATCTTGGTGGAGCTGCAACTCCTACTCTACAGCTCAATGGACTCACCTAAGTCACCTTGTGAGGAGATGATGATGGACAATGGCCATCCCAGGGAATAGAGAGAGACTGCAGCTGCAGGTAGGAAAATCCCATCCACTGTATCCATGGGATATAAGCCCACCCTCACTTGGAGGTGGAGTGGACATCACCATCCTAGACTCCTCAGGACTGGGGGAAGTGCTATGGACTAGAGTGGACTTAATGGTATTCTGTTGTACACATATTGTGACTCAAGCAATGGATGAAATTATAACAGTGAGGTGGAGCCAGTGGCCACTAGACGCTTTGGGGGCAGGGAAGGGAAAAGCAATTGTTATCCAGGGGCTTTTTCAGGACTTGGGAATTATGCTGAGAGACATTACAATGACAGATATAGGCCATGTTACATCAGCATATACCATGCAGAACTGTGTGGCAGAGAGTGTGGTCTACAATGTGAACTATGTTCCATGCTTAGTGGCAAAGCCCCAGGATGTGTATATCCATTGCAGGTGATGTGCCAAACTAATGAAAGATGTTTAGGTGGGAAGTTATGGGAGGTGTGGGAAGAGGGAACATGGGAATCCCTGTAATTTTTGTGTAACATTTATGTAATCTCATCATCTTTTAAAATATATATATATATATAAATAACATTTATGTAAGCAAATGTACATATATGAATATATATTTATATATCATTTTACAAATATTGGTTTGTATTGTGAAAAATTTGATTTTTACCCACAATAAAAAAATTAAAAAACAAACAAAGCAATATTATAGAGTACATATATTTTCCTTGATTTTTTTGCCACTATGAGAAGCACTTCTGGAAATAGCCTAAAATTTTCATCCTTTTAGAACTCATTCATTTTATTATTAATTCATGCTTGCTAAAGACATAAGAAATGTTCTAGATATGTGAGAACAGTGTATGTCATGAAATAAAACCAGATTGAATTAACTTCAGTAAACATTTACTTTATTTAGTGTTAGGTACATTGCTAGAATAAAGAGAAACACAACAATGACAATAAAATAGCATATAATAGCATATAATTTGCTGCCTCAAGCAAATGGGGAAAATGCAGTTCATAAGGAAAAATGTTAGATTAGATCTAACATAGTTTGAAACAGAATCGAAGTACAGAAGGAGAGAAACATAAGAACAGGGAAAAAAAAAAAGAAAATAATTCTTATCAGTTGATGGGTCTACATAATCCTACTGAATAAGATAATGAAAGAAGATTATGGAGTATATTGTAGATATTGACCTGCAATTATACAAGATATGATATACTGAGCAGAGGCGATAACAGAAAGAATTCCATAGATATGAAAGTTTGTGGAATGTGTTTGAAGAATGTAGAAGTATCCAGTGTTATTAGATTAAAGCATAAAAGCTAAGAAAAACAAATAATAAAGGAAAGTGGGGAAAGGCCTAAATATGACTCTCTATTATGCCATATTCCATCTAACACTTCACATGTGTTAGTTAACATAAAATTACAACATCATTAAAAGAATAATATTACCATATTTTCATAGAGGTCTCAAAAAAGGATGCTTACAAAATTGAAGCAAATTAACAAGACCCAGAGTAAAAATGGACAACCAGTATCTGACCAACATTTGCCAACCCCAAAGTCTATTGTTGTCCTGATACATCATGCTTTATCCCAGTATAGTAGGACTAAGGTTAGCAAATTAGAATTGGGGAAATTATGGGAGATTTCTGATTAACTGTGTGAAGGGTAGGTTTTATTCCAAGGAACATATTCCTCCAGGTAAATTTTTTGAAATGTGAGTGACTTGATCAATGATGTGCTTTAGGAAGACATTTCTTGCTTTCCTCAAATACAAGTGGTCAGGCCTTGAACCAGTTGGACACTTTAGTATGCAGGTTGCAAGAAGAATAACAGTAATTTGTGTCTTTGGATCATATAAAATCAGGGGTCATTTAGTCTAACACTTCAAAGAGAATCCTTCCTAAAATTTCTCTGTCAACAAGCCTAGAGACATAAAATTAAAAAACACAATGAATATCACAGTATTTACTTTAATTCTGAATGTGCCATTTGAGACCATACCTTTTGCAAGGCAATTTTCATCTCTGCATTTCTCAGGGTATAGGTGAGAGGGTTCAGCATGGGTGCAAACACAAAGTAAAACTGAGAGATTTCCTTCTCATGTATTTCTTTCTCAGCAGTTAGAATAGAAATAAAGATACAGGGCATAAAAAAACAAACCGACAACCATCATGTGAGAACTGCAGGTTGAGAGAGCTTTGTGTCACCCTGCAGAGGTGTATGTCCTAAGATGGTAGAGTATGAGTATGTAGGTAGCCAAAAGGACAAGAAAAACTATACCTACCACCATCCCTGAATTGACAATAGCTAAGATATTAAAGACATCAATATCTTTACAGGCCAGCTTCAAAAAAGGCTTCACATCACACATGTAGTGATCGATCTGATTAGGGACACAGAAAGGTAAACTGAGAACCATAGGAAATAGAGCAATAGTGTGCCAAACAACCAAGACCCAGGCTATCATGAGTAGCATGTTACACCTCTGCTGGTTCATGATGACCATATAGTGCATATAGTGCAGTTTGACAATAGCAACATAGCATTCAAAAGCTATGGAAAACAAGGTTAATATTTCCACACCTCCCAGGAATTGAACAGTGAAGAGCTGTGTATAAATATATAAAGAAATGTTTGGAACTTCAATATTTATAATACACACACATATACAATAGTGATATTTATATATATATATTAACCATAGTGCTCTCTTCCTACAGAAGATTTTATATTTCCGTGACTTTTTAAAGAAAGCAGCAAATTTATGTGAAAAGTCGATGATTGTTCCATGAATCTCCAACCAATAGAACCTTTTAGAGAAGCATTGTTGGGAACACCTTGAGTTAAAGAGCATAACAATTGCCAGAGGGATAATCTCCCATGGGGATACTGCAGCAGCCAATGCATAAGTAGTTATCACTTCAGAAATAAAGCCAACATTATTATAGTGGTTATAGAGATGGATTTAAGTATTTTACTTCTGCCAGTTTCATCTTCAGTGTTATCATATGAAAGATTCAAGATTGCTTTGATGTTACAACACTGATGAAATATTATGAATATTTGTTTTTCCATTTCTTCTTTCCTAGAATAATCTCCTCAAAGACAGAAGTCATTGATATTTACCATATTATACACTATATAGCTATATACATAATTCGATTGCATCAATATGCCAAATGAAAATCCGAAGAACATCCTGGTGCTCATTTATTTTTGAATGCATATTTGAATAGTTTCTAATATTAATAGCACCCATTGGAAACTTTGAAGCCCTGTATACTCTTATTTTTTTCTTTTTAAATAGGTATCATTTTGTGTAAATAAGCATCCATTATTAGGGCATGAACAGAAATAGTAAACTACCTCAGTGTATTATAAATTTTGTTTTCTTGATTGGTTTTGTTTTGTTTTTCTATGTGTTTTGTTTGTTTGGGAGTAGTGGCTGGGGAATGTCAACAGAACACATTAAAGCAAACTTGAGTCAATTGTAGCGCTTAGTTCAGAGCAAAAAATTCTCATGGCCCCATCCAACGCCCCACTTCTCTTTTATTTCATTTTACAGTATTTGTTTCTTCTTTTCATCACCCATACTTTCTCCTCTTCCCTCCGTTTGGGCACCCACTGTATTCTATTTAACACATGTCAGATTCAACTCATTACTGCGGGTACTTCACATTCCTTATGGTTTTCATAGAGCTGTCCGTATCTACTGAAAATAATCTCTTATTACATACCTTCATTAAATTATAGCATTTCCCTGTGTCCTCTGTTTTCTATAAAACTCTGACTAATACCAATATCTAATAATAAAGCCTACATATAAATGAAGCAAATTTTGTAAAGTTAAATGATGAAACAGATAAATGCACAGTGGAAGATTTAAAAACTATTTTATCAATTATTATTGAGTATAGTAGGCAATAATTCAATTAGGATATGACAACAAAATAAAATACTCAAAATACATAGGCATATTTAGACACAAATAATTCTGAGGAGAAATTTTAAAAATATTTTGAACTGTAGAGGAATAAAAATAAAACCTATCAAACTTTGTAAAATGCAGAAAAATTAATTTATGGAGGGAAAAGTACAAAAATGAATACATGTATTAGAAAAGAAGAAAGATTAAAATCAATAAATTAGATTTCTAGTTCATCAAGACGGCAGCATAAGTTGTTTCAGGTTCCTTTTGCTTAGAAAAACTTTGAAAAGCTAATAAAAACTGGCTGCCTCAGAGCTCTAGAAAACAGGAAAAGGATTGAAGTAATGGGTGCTGAATCAAGAAAAAACAACTTACAAGCTATAGGAGTAAGAGATAGGAAGTTAATTCTTAATTGGTACAGTTTCTTTTAGACTGATAGAAGTCTTTGTAATGAATATTGTATGTTTTAAAGCAATATTGTGAATGTAGTTAACACTACTGATGTATATATCTAAATGTAATTGAAAAGGAAAATTTTAGCGGGAGTGGGTATAGCTCAGTGATTTGAACACCTGATTTCTATGAATGAGCCAGTTTCAATCACCGATACCTCCTTTAAAAAAAAAATTATTAAAGAAAATTTTAGGTGGCATATATGACACTAGAATAAAAATGATAAAACAACATAGGAATATACAACACAAAAGTGAACTCTAATATAAACTATGAACTATAGCTAATAATTCAAGTATTACAATATTAACAGTTGATGCTCTAATGCTAAAATTATAAATTTTGGTTGGTATATGAGAACACTTTATTTTTTTCACATACTTCTGTAAACCTACAAATCCTCTATATAAAAAAGAGGTAGGAGAAACATGGGTGCCCTTCTAGCCCCTCCTCCATCCCTCTCTGGCACAGAGTGTAGCAAGTACTCTGACTTGGGTCACTAGTTCTGTTCCAAATTGAGCAATGTAACCCTATGCACATACTAAGGTGCATGTATATCAGTGGTATACTATTGGGAGGCAGCATGAAGAACTGAACCAAGACATTCCTTTTTGGCTTGCCTTACCAGAAACTGCCTTGTAAGCATGAGCAACTTGTGGACAGCTAAAGATATTTTGGAAACAGTCAAATCAAAGCAGCCTGGAAGAAATTATTACGGACTTCAAGACAAACTAATAAAGAAACCAGGAAGAAGAAAATTCTGTCCCACAGGGAATAGAAGATAACCTGTGTCCCTTTGAATGAGTGAATTCCTAAGTCCACAGTGCATGCTCAGAAAAGAGATAATCTCAAAAATGTAAGAGAAGCCATGTCCTTTCAATTCAATCTGACTTTTTTGGTAGGAGGGTTAAACTCTGAACCAGAGAACCTGCCAATGTTCCAAGACTGTGAAGATTTTTTTTGGTTTACTTAATTTGTTTTTGTTAGCAACTGGCACTGCTGATTTTCTCTGTCATATCTCTGTCTGGATACAAACTTAAGGAATACACAGCTCAAGAACTAAATTCCAGAGTTAACACATTAAATATTAAAATGTATCATGTAGAACAAAATATTACAAGACAAATAAAAGAAAAGGAAATGATGGTCTATGCAAAGAAACAAAATTAATCTACAGAAACTATCTACAATGAAGACAAGACATTAGACATGCCAAAGATGCAAAGAAAAAAAAGAGAATCTTCAATATACTCAAAGAACTAAAATAATTCTAGGATATCAGGAAAATGATAAGTATGAAAAATGAGAATCAAAAAAGAGAAATTATAATAAAGAACCAAATACATTCTGGAGTTAAAGTCCCAATAACTGAAATAAAAAATTTCTTAATGTTTCAATGGTCAATTGGAGCTGGAATAACATAGAATCAATGAACTTGAAAATGAGAAATGAAATTAATCAGGATGAATAATAGAAAGAAAAAAGAATTTTAAAAAGTTAATAACCTAGGAAAACAGTGAGGGTACCATCAAGCTTACCAATATACACATTATAGGAGACCAGGAATGAAAATAAATAGAGAAAGAGACAGAATGAATATTCAATGAAATAATGTTAGTATACTTCCAAAATTTACCAAAAGTCATGAATATACATATTCAAGACTCACTTTGAACACCACAGGAAAAGCTTGAAGAGAACCATGTCCAGACACATTATAATCAAACTATGGAATGGCTAGCAAAAAGAGAAAATTCTGAAAAATGAAAGAGAAAGGTTACATGCAAATTACAAGGGGGGCCCTATAAGCTTAATAACCAATTTCGCAGCAGAAAACATGGTGACAAGTAGACAATGGGATGAAATATTTGAAGTGCTAAAAGTCAATGATTTCCAGCCAACAATTTTATATCCAGTGAGACAATCTTTCAAACATGAGGAAGATATTAATCTAACATTCCTAGATAAAGAAAAGCTGAGGAAGTTCCTCACCACTAGATCTACACTACAAAAAGAATCATTATTCTAATTCACCACCAGCCATTTCTCTTTATAAGCACTGCTCAAAGTTCTGCATACTTGGAGGATTTCACTTTACCACTGTCCTTCAGAGATATCCAAGAACAGGCTTTCCACTTTCATGTAGTACCTGTATATCATGCAGAACTCTGTGTAAACAAAGCCCAAGTTTTCTCTTCCTCAATCAAATGATTTTAGGGAAGTCCCATAGTTTGCATTTGGAAAGAAATGGTAATGTGGCAGAACTGGGGGCCATAGGCATTCAAGCCATTTCTTCACGTAAATTATTTGTGTTTTCTGGACCTACTAAGCCTTATTTTGTATATATTACTCAAGTTTATGATGGAATGCTGCTGTGCCTGCCCAACGTTATGGCCTGGTGGATCAGAAAACAACCAGGCCATGATGGGTAACTCATTTTGTAAGTAGTGTAACTTGCTTTGGTACTTTGCTATTGTCTTTCATCAACAATCATCCCTTCACACAAGGAATCTAAGATCATTGTTTTTTAAGTAACAGGAATTTATTGTCTCGGTTTTGGGATTAGGAGTTCAAATTCTAGGTAACAGTAAGATATGCTTTCTCTGAAGTCTATAGTGTTCTGGTGATGACTTGCCACCAATCAATCTCAGACTTCATCACATGGGTATCTGTCAATAGCTGTCTCTTCCTGTGCCTTGTACTTCTGTGCCTAAGATTCCTTTGCTTATAAGGACTCTTATAAGGATGTTAAGGACTCATTAACATCCATCCGAATTAAGATAGTACTCATCTATAAGGTCATTTTTAGCACATGAATATCTAATTGCCACAACAGCATTTGTTAGACAGACTATCTTTTCTCTCTTGAATTTCCTTTGCACCTTTACTGAAAAGCAAATTAGTATATATGAGTATCAAGATCAATACATTTCTGAGTTTTCCTTCATGGTTTAGGATGTGTTGGATTTTTCTCCTTGACTCATACCCGGGATGTTCAAAACTAATAATTATAATGGCATATAGAATACCACCTACCAGGAACCTAGGGGACATTATGTAATAAAACTATCATCTTTTACATATAATTCATTAAACCTATGTCCAGAAGATTTTATAATTCATTAAACCCATGTCCAGAAGACTTTCATCTCATAAATATCTTTAGAAAGCATTTTTTTTGGTTCCCTTTTCTCAACTGCCTCAGTTTGGATTTATTTTCACTTCTTAGGAGTTTAAAATAAGTGCTAATTATTCTTCCTCTTCTATGTTTGAGCATTTTAAATCTATTCTCTATATTACACCCCATTTACCAACCTTTGGTAATACCCTATGCTGTACATAATGAGGTTGATATTCCTTGGCATAGCATACATCATTTTTTATAATCTTATGCCCAAATACCATATTTTCCACAATCCTTACTAGGCTCTGTTTAACAGTTAATATTGAAATTACTGCAGTTGCTAAAAAAAAAAAAAGTATATCAGATTCTTTAGTAATTTGAAGTTGTCTTTCATCTCCATGATGAATGGGAGAATCAGTGTTTGTTGGTTGAGAATCTGGGCTGAGAATGAATATAGATAGAACTAACATCTGTAGCAAAAAAGGAAAGGAAACTAAAATCCCATGTGTGGATAAGGTTGAGTTTGGCACTGAACTATAGAATAAAAGGAAAATTGGTGTATTAGTCAGCCAAAGGGGTGCTGATGCAAAGTACCAATAATTGGTTGGTTTTTATAAAGGGTATTTATTTGGGGTAGAAACTTACAGTTACCAGACCATAAAGCATAAGTTTCTTCCTTCACCAAAGTCTGTTGCCACATGTTGGAACAAGACAACTGCTGACGTTTGCCAGGGTTCAGGCTTCTTGCGCTCCTCTCTTCCCGGGGCTGCGTTTCTCTCTGGGCTCAGCTCCTCTGTTTCCTCCACAAGGTCAGCTGTAGACTATGAGGCTCTCTAGCCTTTGCTTCTCTCCACAAGGCCAGCTGTGAACCATCAGGCGAAAAGCTCATCTCTTTTACCGGGACCTTCTCTCCTTCCTCAGGACCAAGCTCCTCTGTATGCTTACTTCCCAGGCTCCAGCTCAAGACTCTGCATCAGAAATCCAACTCAAAAACTCCAGCTCTATCCTTTGCCATGTCTTTTATCCTTGTTTCCCCACACACCAAGGGGCAGAGCTCAATGACCTACCAAAGTGGCCCAGTCAAAACCCTAATCATAACTTAATCACACCCAGAGGAACAGACAAGTTTACAAGCATAATCCAATATCTATTTTTGGAATTCATAACTATATCAAACTGCCAAGTTGGTATTCAATTTCTAGTAATAGATAAACTAAGAAATATCCATGATATTACTTATGATATCAAGTTTGTTGGAGTGGACCCCTCCCCTCCTGTATTAGTCAGGGTTCCCTTGGGAAACAGAATCAACAGGAGATATCTGTCAGTAATATGAGATTTTAAAAGAGTCTCTCACGTGACCATGGGGATGCACAAGTCCAGGTTCCGCAGGCGGGCTGCAAGCCGGGGACTCCAATGAAAGTCCAATGAAAGGTCCTTGATGAGTTTCTGGGAGATGTTGGCTGTCCATAGATGAGCTGGGAAATTCTCTTTGAATGTTGAAATCACTTCCCCTTTTAAGGCATTCAACTGATTGGATAAAAGCATCACCATTGCTGAGGCAAGCTCCCTGATTGATGCAGGTGTAATCAGCCATCAATGCAGTAAACTCACTGGTGATCTGGTGATCTAAGTCCATAAATGCTCTTGTATTAAAATTAGACCAGTGTTTGCTGGACCAAACACCTGGGCCCAATTACCTGGCTGAGTTGACACATTAGCCTAACCATCACACCTTTCCATTAAGTCAAAGATATTTATCAGCAGCAGAGATTTCCTGGATGTTATTAATTTTTCATTTAACCTAGTCCCCTTTATGAACCAGAAAACTATTGTTTCTGGGAGCTGAGTTAAGGGCTACTTATAGAAAAATATAGTACTGTCTTCCACGTATGTTGAAAAAGTAGAAAATGACATCTATATATTGTAAAAGGGAACCATTGGCCCCTGGTTATGGACCATAAAGGCCAAGGGGAATTGCGCTTATTTCCTAGGCAGGAATGCCTGAAAAGATAAGAAAAATCACATTGTAAAGAACAAGAGAGAAAGAAAATAGCAGAGGAACCAAAGACCAATGTCTAGTAGAATAGAGATAAGGCAGAGTCCAGGGTTTAAGATGCAGAAATTCAAAGAACTATTATGAAATGTCTTTGAATGCTAGGATAGCATTGATAAGGAAATGAGATGTGTGGTCATTTTTTCTGTTCCCTCTCTGTGGAATGCCTCTTTATTCATCTCTTAACTTTAATTAATCTTTCCAGCCTCAACTCAGATATAATTTCTTCTAGATCTTAAATCTGCAATAGTTTTCTGGAAGGCACAGAATAATTTTA
>JAQZBX010104216.1:0-10973 GCA_029593785.1 Cabassous unicinctus | reverse complement strand
TAATGGGGGAATGGTAGATCTCAGTTTATGAGGCTTAGAGACAGACCAAAGTTAACGTGGGGAAGTTTATTAGATCACTGGCGTGGTGGGGATCTGAAGTGAGACTTCAGCCCATTTGACTTATTTGGGCTCTTCTTTAAATAGCATAGGGGCAGATTACTAGCAAAGACAGTGGAAAAATACTGACTTTAACTCTGTGGGGTGGGGGATTGGGGAGAGGATGAGGTAGACATGTTTGACAATCTTGAGGTCAGCTTTGAGGTCTCATATGTCCCATTTTTCAGAGTGTAGGGGTTTTGGCCATCTGTTATTGAGGCAGGGGAGACTTATCGGTGATGGCTGGGGGTTACAGGTGGGCCATTTGCCTCGATGGGGCTAACAGGGAAAGTATGGGAAGGGAAAAAGGTGGAAAATATGAGAATCTCCTATATTTTTGATGTAATATTTGTGTAACCTAAACCTTCTTTAAAAAATAAATTTAAAAAAAAGTAAATAAAATCTAAGAAATAATGGAGGAAATTTTTAGACCTATAAAAATATGTCATCAGGGCCAAGAAAGGTAATTAAACCAATCAGATTAGTGGTCAATAGCTAATTTATCAATGTGTTGTGTGGCACCCTGTATAGGGTACATACCTTTTTTAAGCAGCATATAGTGGCCCTCTGGTTGTCCTTTCCTACTGGGAAAGCCCACAAGAGTCCCATGCCAGTGTCTGCAACAGTGAAATCTTACCTTGCCCCTTCCAAGACTGGGATGGGACTGATGTAAGAGACTTGCCACCGTGTTACATGGGGTTTTTATTTAGCCCAAAATGACCTATCCAATGAGGTAATTGTCGTGGTCATAGGAGCAAGCACAATGGACACTCATGTGTGATGTCCATGAGCTACTGGCGAGTGACAGGCAGCTGGAACTGATGGGCTAAGCACCACACAGCCTCGTAACCATGATGCCTGCTTTTTTCTGTTGAGTCATTTTGCCACTTCTCAGGTCTCAGTGTTATGGGTTTGCCTCAACATTTCTGAGGGGTTTGTTAAAGGAGTGGGCAAGGACATGATAGACAGTTACCTGTCACCACTGGCAGGTCTCCCAGATGTCCTTCCATAGATCTCTCCCCTGGAGATGGCAGCCCATGACAGTCCATTGTTCTTGTTTCCAAGTTGAGACCCAAGTGGTAAGGCCTTTGTACACTGACCAACTCTCATTAAAGATTGCTATTGTGTTGCCAGGTTCTTGTACTATAACCATCCATATGGCCCTTAGTTCAGCCCACTGATTGCTTTGCATGGTGCCTATTTCCCAACAAATAGTGTCAGTGTTGGGCTGCACAGCCACATCTGCCCACACAGGAGGCTGTCCACTAGCTGAAACATCCATGTATCATGCAGTTTCTGGAAATGTTCCTATGCTTTCTATAGTGGGCACTTCAATGCCCACCTTGGCAGTTGTAATTTGGGCTGAAGAATCTTCCACATAGGACACTGTGCCTAGGATCTCATGCATTTCAGTACTTAAAGGGCTGGTGTTGAAGACACTTCACTTCAGCAGATAAGCCTTCCAAGTTGGTAAGTCACTTAAATGTGCACTGACAGCAAGGTTTGTTCCTAATATCTGTGATACACCCCTGGAGAGGAATGGCAGTCTTAAGAATGACTGGTCACTTTTGGGTTAAACTTTCTACTTTCAACAAGGCATTGTATGATGTACATAGCTGTTTCTCTAAGGGTTATGTCATAATTCAGCCCCTTTCCATAATTGTGTCTAAAACCCAAGGGGTACTCACTTAGAATGTTGCCATTACCACAAACCCCACCCAAAGCTAATACTGGTGCTGGCCACATCCATTCTCAGGTAAGTCAGGGTCCACCCCCCTTACTGCTTGAGCCTGTGCTCTCTTTGCTTCTTCCAAAGCATTCTGCTGGTTTTCCTCCCATTCCCAGATATGACCTATTCTGATTAGCATATACAATGGTTTTAATATTTGAACTAAAGGAGGGGTGAATGGTCTCCAGTTCCCCAATAACCACAGAAAGGCCATTAATTGTTTTTGAGTTTGTGGTGTGAGAAAACATTATACTTTATCAATTAGAGTAGAGGGTATAGCTTTTGTCTTACCCAACCAAATATTGCCCAAGAATTTGACAGAGTAGGCAGGGCCTTGCAGTTTGTCTTGATTGATTACTCATCAAGGACTTTCAAGGTGAAATACTATTTTCTCTGAAGCTTCTTTTAATTCTGAAAGAGAAATACGGGTTAACATAATATCATTATAATGAAACAGTTTTACAGCCACAGATTTCTTCTACAGGGGCAGATCCTTTGCCAAAAGGCCATGACAGATGGTCAGGCTATGCATATAACCTTGGGGAAGCATCATTAAAGTTCCTTGTTAGCCTTCCTAAGTGAAGGTGAATGCAGGCTGTCTTGACTTGTCTAAAGAGATACTAAAGAAAGCACTGGCAAGATCTAAAACAAAATGATAGTGACATAACTTTATTAACTTCTTGCAATAAACCAGCAATTTTTAGGACCTCTGTATAAAGTGGTGGTGTTGCTTTATTTAATTAATGATAATCTACTGTCATGCACCATATTCCATCAAGTTTTCATACTGGTCATACAGGACTATTGAAGAGGTTATGGGTAGTTATCATTATCCCTACCTTTTCTAATTCCTCAATTGTAGCAGTAATTTCCTGGTGCCCCACCCCACCCCCAGGAGTTTGTACTGTTTGGTCACCACAATTATTCAGTTAGGACACCTTCACTGGGGATAATTTAGCTTGTCCCCTTAGCACCACCTTTATTACTCTGCATTGAAGTCAGAATTCTTCTATGATAGTCTGTAAGTGGCATTCAGGAGAATACCAATTCTTAAAAAAAATTTGACTATAGGAGAAATACACACTGTATGTTTTGGGGAAGTAATTATCCAATTTGAAAAACTAAATTTTGTTGCTTAGCATGAATTGTTTTACTCCCATAGCCATCTATAGCCAGCACTGGCCCATGGAATCATGCTACATTGCCATGAATTAAAGTACATGCAGCTCCTGTGTCTACTAAGGCTAATCCTCTTACTTGCTGAGTAGGAAACCAATAAATAGCTAACTGTACATAGGGCCTATGATTCCCAAGATTGCCAGTTACTGCTTTCACCCAAGGATCTTGACCCCTCTGCTATGGTAAGAGAGAGAGTTATTGCCAGGCTTTCTCTGGGGGAGCAGAAGGCTCCCAGATTTAAGATGGCAGCTTGTTTTCCCTATTTTCCATTCTCCCTTAGCATTCTGAGGGGACAGTTTCATAAATCTCTTGTTCTTAGGGAACATGTGCTAAAGTTTCACTTAAACCATTTTGGGCTGCCTATCTATTATTTCTAGGTGGCAATAAGGACTACCCACATTTGCTTGTGTAACACAGGATTAGGACCATCATGTCCTCGGGGAAGCTTTTCACCACAGCCTTTCTGATTCCTCTTTCACCACAGACTTTCTGATTGCAACAACAGATTGCTTCACTGGGACTCAGGATTTACACCAGAGGTCCAGTGATTTGGAGCAGTAAAAGCATCAGTGTCAGGCTCCACAAAATTGGCAGTATAAATGGCATATTTCATCCCCAATCTCCACAAAACTCTTCCATGAACAGCCAATGAAGGATGGCAGGAGGAATATCTCCTTCACTAGGCCATGCAGCCTGGCATCCATTAGCAAGTGATACCAATGTTGACACAGTTTCTGTTTCACTAGAGGCAGTATATAGATGCTGACATAGAGAAGGGTGAGTGGTGATGGATGCCAGGTTACTCATTTCCACCACTGCTTGTACAACTCCTTCTGCTTCAGTGTCCCATAATCTTAGAAGCCAGTTATGCAGGGACTCCCTTCATCTCTGCCTGTAACTTTGCCTTAAATTGTCCAACTCAGCAGCAATGTAGTCCTTCATGGTTACACATAATTTTTGCTTGGGGGCATTGGAAATTCTGGATTTCAGGGGGTTAGTTTTGTAACACCTTCAACTTCAGTTGTATTATAGGGCACATACTTGGGGCCTCCTCATCTTCTTCTACCTCCCATTCTTACTCTTTCTCCTCATCTGAGGTGGAGTCCATAAGATCCCATGTCTTAGGTTCTCACCTGGGAGTGGTTAATATCCTCCAGACCTGAACTAGAGGCAACATACGGCCTCTAGTTTGAGCATATCTACAAGCCAGTGTTTACAACTGATAATCAACTTGGGGCAGGCAATCTGCTAAAGAATCTTTCATTTGTTAGTGCTAGGTGTGAGTCAGGTTAATACAGGATGCCTGGATGAGAAGATGAGCCACAACATGGCTGACAGACAATATGATCAACTGACAACATGGCTGGCAGACTGCATGGCTGGCAGATCACATGGCCAGCAGACAACATGGCTGCAAGACTTTGCTGGTACCTTGAGTATAAACTCAAGGCCCCATTTACTATTTCCAGGACCTTCCCTTGACCCCCAATGTTCCAAACAGGATTCACCATTGTCCCCCACCATTGGTGGGGTAACCAATAACTGCTGGGGCCCATCCCCTTATCATTAACAAGGGGGAGGAATAATTAACAGTTTAAAAGGTAATCACATGAGACAGAGTACACTCTCTCTGCCTAAAGGAGCCTGCACCAAATCTTAGTATGTATTTCCATTTTTCTCTCCCATTTCTAAGTAAACTCTGTTCTTTCACCCATTTCCCAATAAATTCCTTTTACTGGCCTAACTAAACTGGCACGTTCTTAAATTCATTTATGCAACATGACAAAGAACCTAGAGGAAGCCAACACTTCCCTGTCTTCAGATGCATATCCCTTTCTAGCTTTAATTTTCTTCTAAGTGGTCCACAGAGGTCTTTGTTGCTTGTTCTGCTTCAATAGCCTTCTGCAAGGCTCCTAACAGGGGCCACACTACAGCCATCAGTATCTGGAATTCTCCCTTTTCCTTAAGTGTAGCAGTTCTGCTCCTGCTCTACCACAGCCAGTATACCTGCTGGAGATTTTAGTGTGTCCCCATATTCTCTTAGCATTCCCCACTCATCTAATAGGGCAGCCATCCATCCCCACATGGATGTTATAGGCCAACCCAGGATGCCCCTGTAGATTCTCATTTCCCTGATTTTATGCCCTCTACTGTTGGCAGTCCTTCAGTCTTCTGCCCATGGATCCCCAATTGTTCCAACTCAACTCCTGAAGGGAAGAGTTGATGCAGCCACGAGGCCAAAATACACACTGGTCACATACTCAGATATAAGCTTTATTGGGAATAATGAACAGGAGAATGTCTTTGATGGTGGTGGTCAGGGAATGAAGACAACACTCTACAAAGAGATGGGAAAATGAGGAGTGATATAAAGGGTTTCAGAACAAGTACATTCCATAGAGTTTGAGAAGAAAGCTTCTGCTAAGGTTCTATGGTGTTCTCACATGGGGTCTGGTGATGTTATCACATGAATGAAGCTTTACCCCTCTGAGGTAATGTATACCATATATACATTCTTTCCCATCCAGGGAGGGTTGCTAACCTTTAACTTATGTCTAGGTCATACAGGCAGCTACATGCTGAGGACTTTGGGGAAGCCTGGGCCCTGGGTCCCCACATAAACTAACACTCTTTTATTCCTTAGCGACCTCATACTTATATCCTGCTATCTATTATAAAATAGAGTAACACAGTGTTATATATATGTGTGTGTTTATGCATAAATATAATACTCTTAATTATAAATACACCTAATGCACAATTTCTTAAGGCCCATTACTTTAATGTGTAAGCTACTGAAAAATAAATGGAATTGCTATAAAGTATCACTAGAGAATACAAAATTGAATACAATTAAAATTTAAAATTGGGCAGTCTGTCAGATATTATATCTTGACATCATTCCCAGATACAGAGCTTTCCTTAAGAAGTTTTCTCTAATTTTGCATAATGCCCTAGATCCTAAAGATCCATTTCTTAAACACCAGTGTTGACAATTACAACAGAGTTTAAATGTGACCATATCACATTTAAATAATGGTTTATATAATCACATTTGCATAAAGTCTAAGTCTTTAATTTTAGTGCAGAATTCTACAGTCTAGCCTACAGTTGGTTATGCCATGCCCCAAATTTTAAAATTTTCACTTTTGGAGGCACATCTTTATACTTTTTAAAAATTAAAGGAAAATAATACACATTCCAACTTCATTATACTATCTTCTTTCTAATATTCTGATTATTAAATTTGAATGATATTTAATATATATTGGAATGACTGTTTTAGAAAAAATGAAAAGGAATGAGGTTCAACAATGACACTTTTTCAAAGATGTGGCATGTTTGCACTACTACACCTCTCTTATTAGAACCTGAGATTTTGTGATGAGGCAAGATATATTAAAATTACATGAATTATATTTGGTGGAAATTACTTTTAAACTTATGTATGATAATACATGAACTGTGCTTTTCTTCTAATCATCAGAGGGTTAAATTTCTTTTTTTTTTTCTTTTAATATTAAAACCCACCTAGGGAAAAAATACTAGTGTAAAAAACATTTGTTTCATATAGACTTTTTTTTCACGTAGTCTTAAATTTATACCTAGATATTCAATGTGTTTCAGTCATTCTTTTTAAAAATGAATTTATTTCAAATTAAAAAATAATAATAATAAAAGACAAAAGGAAGCTTAACAGGTTATAGAAGCATCACTCCAAAAACTTCTGTCCAGGCACATTCATCTCATCTATTCCTAATACCAAACTTAATTGTTCCTCCATTGTTGAGAAAGATACACAGATGATTACAGATTTATTAAATGACATGATGAAGGTCTCCTTGTTAATGGATAAAATTAAGAATAAATAAATGCTTAATCATATTACTATCTCATAAAAATAAGCTTCATATCCTTTTTTGACCTTCACCATTGGTGTAGAATCCTCTTTGCTTTCCTACCAAGATATTACATTATTATTGTAAACTTAATCTATAAAGACAGGAACAGTGATTTTGAAGACACAACATCCAAACTGAAAAGACAGTAGACCACAAATAGAATAGAATGAAAAAATGGAACAGAGTTTCAGTAATTTGAATGACAATGTGAAACACCCAAACATATGCATTATTGGTGTCCCAGAAGAAGAAGAAAAATGGAAAAAGGTCAGAAAGAGTATTTGAGGAAATAATGACTGAAAGTTTCCCAAACCTTAAGAAAGACATAAATTTCAATATCCAAGAAGGACAACATACTCCATGTAGAACAACTCTAAATAGACTTACCCAAGAGACCTACTGTTCAGAATGACAAATATCAATATCAGAGATAAAGAGAGGACTCTGAAAGTAGCAAAAGAAAAGAAAAGAATCTTTAGGTAGGGAACCACAATAAGATTAAATGCTAACCTCTCATGAGAAACCATGAAGGAGAAAAGAAAACGGGATGAAGTATTTAAGGTACTGAAAGAGGAAAAACTGCCAGCCAGGAATTCTGTACACAGGAAAATTTTCCATCAAAAAATGAAGGTGAGTTCAAAGTCTGCACAGACAAAAACTGATAGAGCACATTACTCAAATCAAGAATTACAAGGGACACTAAAGGAAGGGTGTTGGATGGGGGAGCATTTGGGACATGGCACACCTGGAGCAGGCTTCTAGCGAGTGTGTGAATGATCATTTTGTCATAATGTGCTGCATTCAGTGGGTGGAGACCCACATAATGAACAGAAAGGAGTTGGACTCCAATCCTTGAGAGTACCAATTTGTTCACAAATAGAGAAACAGGAGTCTCTTGAGAGCATGCGTGGTTCCTAACAGGGGAGGATAAACCAGTGTGTCAAGATCTCAGTGTTGTTGCATGTAACCATGAATCTTGTCATACAATGAGTGAAGCCAGGAGGGTCACTGTGGGCCCCGAGGGGAGAAGGGAGGGAGGAATAGAATAGATCAACCAACCAGGTGGTATTTAGTGGGCAATGGAAGTGTTCTACATGATCTTACAATGATGGACACAGGCCATGTTAATATCATCAAAATTTATAAAAGTGTATGCTCTAAAATTGAAACCATAATGTAAACAATTGACTATGTTTAGTAGCTATGTTTCACAATTTGTATATCAGTTATAACAAAGGTACTATCCACATATAAAAAGGTATTAACATGGGAAGGAGGAACAGAGGAGGATTTTGGGTATATGAGAGTAACCTGTATTCTGTATGTGATTTTACTGTGACAGACAATACTAAAAAATAACAACAGAAAGCCAAAGGACAAAATGGATGAAGTAAGTAATCCCTTTACAAAATAACATCAATTATGTTAATGGCTTTCACTCCCCAATCAAAGATATATACTGAGAGAACTGATAAAGAAATGTAAGCCATCTATATGCTGTCTACAAGAGACTCACCTCAGATGTAAGGATACAACCAGGTTAAAAGTGAGAAGTTGGAAAAACATATTCCATGCAAGTAGTAATCAGAAAAGAGCTGGAGTAGCGATACTAGTATCAGACAAAATGGATTTTAAAAGCAAAATTGCAATAACGGATGAAGAGCATCATTATATATTAATAAAAGTGGCAACTCATCAAGAAGAATTAACTTTGTTAAATATTTATGCATCCAACCTGAGTGCTTCAGAGACATGAGGCACACAGTTGCAAAACTGAAGGGAGAAGATTGTGGGAAGATGGCAGCAGACTAACAGGTAGGACTAAATGCTCTCACATAAACAAGGGAGAAAGAGCCAAAAGCTATCTCAGGGACCTGCTTTGGGGGTCAGCAGACCATGACAGTACTACACAAGTCTGATGAGCATGAGGTATAAAGAGACAAAGAACCCAAAAAACCAAGCATGAGTTACCAAGCCCTATCAGTGGCTGGAAGGGCTCCCTACCTCCACCCAAAAGTTATTAGGCTAGGGTAAAACCCCTGACTCACTGCAGCTGACAGAGAGGGGAACTGACATCTTCCTCCATGTCACTGTTTCAATGGAAAAGGAGGGGGCAATTGGGGGGATTTTCTTCAGTGATATTTGAACTGGAGTTTCAACACAGGAACACAGGAAAGCTGACACTGAAACACCTCTGTGGAAAGGTGCGCAGGCAAGCATCATCTGCTTGTCAGTCTGGAAACTGCATGAACAAAAACAATTTTTGGTTCTGTCAGGTTTCTTGGGTTCTTCTTCCTGGGGCTCTGTTTTTCTCCAGGCTTAGCTCCTCTGTTGCCTCCATAAGGTCAGCTATCTACTATGAGGCTTTCTAGGCTTTGCCTCTCTCCACAAGGCCAGCTGTCAACTGTCAGGAAATATGCTCGTTCTTTTCCTGGGGCCTTCTCTTCTTCCTCACGACTAGGCTTCTCTTTCTGCTTACTTGCTGGGGCTCCAGCTCAAAACTCAGCATCAGAACTCCAACATCAAAACTCCAGCTAACTCTTCTGCTCTGCCATGTAGTTTTATCTCTGAGTCCCTGCCCACCAAGGGGTGGGGACTCAACATTTACTGACATGGCCCAATCAAAGCCCTAATCATAAGTTAATCACACCCAGAGGAACAGACCAGTTTGCAAGCATAATCCAATATCTATTTTTGGAATTCATTAATAATGCCAAACTGCTACAGGTCACAAGACTAGTCTCAATAAATTTAAAAAGATTGAAATTATATAAAACACTTTCTCTGATCCTAACAGAATCAAACTAGAAATCAATAATGGAGAGAAAAAGGGTTAATTCATAAATATATGGAGATTAAACAACACACTCTTAAAAACCAGTTGGTCAAAGAAGAAATTGCAAGAGAATTCAGTAAATATTTTGAGATGAATGAAAATGAGATCACAATATATCAAAACATTTGGGACACTGCAAAGGCTGTGCTGAGAGGGAAATTCATACCCCTCATGGCTTACATTAAAAAAAGAAGAGCTAATAATGAAGATCTAACTGCACACCTGAGGAACTAGAAAAAGAACAGCAAACTAATCAAAAACCAAGCCAAAGGAAAGAAATATTAAAGATCATTGCAGAAATAAATGAAGTTGAGGACAACAGCAACAACAAAAACAATAGAGAGAATCATCAAAAACAAAAGTTGGTTCTTAGAGAAGATCAACAAAATAGACAAACCCTTAGGTAGACTGACAAAGAAAAAAATAGAGAAGATACAGATAAATAAAATCTGAAATTAGAAGGGGGACTTTACCAGTGACCTCACAGAAATAAAAGCAATCATAAAAGGATACTATGAATAACTGTAAGCCAAAACACTAGACAACGTAGAGAAGAACACTTTTCTAGAAACACACAAACCACCTACACTGACCCTAGAAGGAATAGAAGTCCTCAAAAAAACCAATGACAACTGAAGAGATTGAAACAGCCCTCAAAAACCTCCCCAAGATGGAAAGCCTGGTTGAATCAGAGGTGAATTCTAAGAATCATTCAAAGATGATCTAATACTAATCTTGCTCAAGCTCTTCCAAAAAAAATTGAACAGGAAAGAGCACTACCAAACTCATTCTAGGAGGCTAGCATCATCTTAATACAAAAACCAGATAAAGATATTACAAAAAAAGAAAATTACAGACCAATATCTCTGATGTATATATAGATGCAAAAATCCTCAACAAAATACTTGGAAACAGAATCCAAAAGCACATTAAAAGAATTATACATCACGATCAGTTGGATTTTATTCCAGGTTTGCAAGGGTGATTCAACACAAGAAAATCACTTAGTGTAATAGACCACATTGATAAATTGAAGAAGAAAATTCACATGATCCTCTTAATGGTGCAAAAACAGCATTTGACAGAATACAGCACACTTTCTTGATAAAAACTCTCTAAAAGATAGGAATAGAAGGAACCTTTCTCAATTTGGTAATGTGCATATATGAAAAACTCACAGCTAGCATTGTACTCAATGGTAAAAGACTGAAAGCTTTCCAGCTGAGATCAG
>JAQZBX010104215.1:0-10971 GCA_029593785.1 Cabassous unicinctus | reverse complement strand
CAGCCTGGCTTCAAGAAGGCTCTCAGTGCACCACGTCCTGCAGCACTGCCAGGGTGCCCAAGAGGAAGGTCAGCTCAGCCAAAGCAGCAGGGAAGGAGGGCCCCAAAAGGAGTTCAGTTAGGCTATCCAGTAAACCCACCCCTGCAGAAGTGGAAGTGAAGCCAGAAGAGGCAACAGGAAAGGACAAACCTTTAGACAAAAAAGTGCAACAAAAAGGAAAAAGAGGAGCAAAAGGAAAACAAGCTGAAGTGGTTAACCAAGAAACTAAAGATTTACTTGCAGAAAATGGAAAAACTAAAAATGAGGAGTCCAGCCTCAGAAGACGCAGGAGGGAAAGAATTCAATTCTGGTTAATGCTGTCTACCATGTGTTATCAGTGTTCCCTGTTTCTCCCTTTTTGTAGAATACAGAGGAATATTTTTATCAGCTATTGTGCAGATGCAAGTTTTTTAGTAGCTGTAGAAGAAATATTTTTAAGAAGAAGATTGGGATCCCTCCTCATACCATTTGCTTTTAGTGTAAATGCTTTTCTGCAAGAGAGGAAATAATTTACCGGTTTGCTTTTTGGTACAACCAGAAAATAGTGGGATATTGAATTATGGGAGACTTTGACTGTCTTGGGTATTAACTTACATTCCAATGGGGGCTGGCAATTTTTATACTTTATAATACATCACATACTAAAATGTTATTTGGAATCAGTTATGCATTTAATATGTGTTGAACATTTTAAATTACTCCTATTCCCATATTTTTTAGTAGACAGGTTTCTTAAAACCACTCCCTGATCTCGGCTCTCCCTGTCATAACCCTGTAACATCCTTGGACATGATGTTTTATGGGCTGTAAAAGATTGGAATTGTGAGTGTGTAGTGTGTTTGATATTAAATTGTGAATTATTGGAGCGTAAAAGTGTAACAGTTTATTAAACTTTGTAGATATTCGTACTTGATATCCTCTTAAGGAAAACTTGCCTCCAAATTTTAAGCTAGAAATTCACTGGAATAACTTTAGAAAAACAACTACATGGCTTTGTAGTAATTTGGTATAAACATTAAGAATTATGTACAAATGGTTCATAATATCTGTGCTGATCTTCAACACAACCAATAAGATCACAATTATCAAAGAGAAAAGAGGGCACAGATAGGCTTTAATTAAATCTCACCAGTCTTTGCTGGGGGGTCAGGGAGCACCACTTGCCTCTCATCTCCTGGCTTGCTTGCCAAATAATGCTACCAGATGGCTCTAGTTTCTGGGCTTTTAAGTTCTTGGATTATGTTGTATAAAAGAATTCAAGGACATGCCATAGGGTAGGCAAGGGAATAAATATCTTATTAAGAAACAAGAAAATGAAACATGTACATGGTCTTGGGCATCGACAGCAGGTGGGTTGCAGAGTGAGATGCATGTGTAGGAACCCAGGTCAGAGCATTTTTGTGTTTCTTCCTCCTCCTTATAATGTTGAGGTAGGGCCCCAGCTTTTCTTACTCTGATTGGTTGCCCCACTTGTCATTTCTCTGGGGGCAAATAGTGTGGCCTTTATAGTATATCCAAGGCTTTCCCTTGACCCAATGAGATCCAATGGGTGAAATGGGATCTCATTTTTCCAAATGGGATCTCATTGCTGTGGTCTTGCAGGGTCTTTTGGCAGCCTTCTTCTCAGGAAGTTTCCAGGCAGGGTCTCACGGCCATGTGGCCTGTCAGCTGTGTTGTCTGCTAGTCCAAATACCTTTGCCCATACACCTCTGTATATTTTTAATACTCCTTTTATTTTCTCTAGCTACTATTACCTAGAGGGCTAAATTTGGTAAGATTGTTGCCCTGGATACAAATTTCCCAGTCAGATTTCCTTGTCAAAACAGGCCCAGGGATGCATGAAGGTAGTTTATGTTGATTTCAATTTGCTCTGTAGAGTAAGACCTAAAGGCCACTAGCCTTCTTTCTGACATCTCCCCAAATCTAGGCTTTCCTAATATACCTAGCAGATAGTGCACTTCATCCAGTTGTTCCCTGCTAACCTAAGGTTTTGCCTTCTCAGATGACTTACCATGATGGGGGTATGATTGAGACTGAAGATGCCATCATAACCAGGATGAAACTTGTTCATCTCCCAGCCTCTCGGATCTGAGTGCTCTAATCATCTTCCACAACCTGTGCTGGGTCACCTGAGATGGCTGGGTGACTCCACCAATGCTGTCCAAGAAAAAGAGTTCAGGCTGTAAAGGCTTCCTCTACTTTCTGGGGCCAGGAGTGCTACAGCCCTTTAAGGTATGCGGGGTGAATATCTGCACTGATCTTTGATAGAGTGTGTGCTTCCTTCTTCCTTGTATGCCTGGAGTCTGAGTGTGCTGCAGGCTTTTAAGGTGGTCTGGGTAAATCTGGATTGGGTTTGACTGCACCCAAGTTCTGCTCCTTCTTGGCATATGGGCTCAAGCAGTGGCTCTCCAATCTGGGCATGTTGAACCCAAATCCTACTATCCTGAGAATCTGTTGTGTTTTTCAATCAACCCTGCTTCTATTATGGTGTTCCTCTGGCCTCTGGATTCCTACAAAAAGGTGATCCAAACAGATCCTGACTGATTATTAGCTGCATAATGGGAGAATCTGATTGTTAGAGCTCCCTACTCTGTCATCATCTTGGGTTTTAATCATGATCATTTTAATCATCATTTGTTACTGTTCCTCCTGTATTTTGGTGTCCTATGATGTTAAAGAAAGTTTACTTCCATTACAGTTTTTGGTCCATTTAATCAGATCACATCACTGTCTTGACATGATCATCCCTGAGCTAATATCAGAAGTAAAATTAAGGTAAAGACCCAGAAACCTGATTATTGAATGGTTTGGTTGTGATATGTAGAAACTTCAGGGGCAGGAAATTATATCTGAGTCAGTGACCAGATCAATCATGACCTAAGATCTCAATGACTTTAGAGTGGGTATGGGGGAGTTTCAGTAGAGTAAATCCATTTTCCCATGGGTCCTTTGTGGTCTGGCACAATGGATTGAAAAAAGGTTTATTATCATTTAAAAGGTTTAAGGCCCTACTTACCACTCCCTGGTTATTTCTAATAACTTTAGCCAGTGTGGAAGACACACCATTCAGCTATTTAGGTACAGTTGGGGAAGGAAATCACTGGTAAACGAGAACACTTGCAAGAGAACCTGCAATGAAACAACTGGGGTGTCATGTTGGACATGGAAGAGGGTGTGTGGAACCCTAAAGCCCGAAAGTGCTGGAAGTCAGCAAATCTCCAGGAAGAAATTATATAATTGTGAGAGGATTTGTGAACAGATTTGAAAATTGTTCTAACTCTACTTGTGAAAAACAAGTCAGTTCACAGTTGTGATCAAGGAAATAAAATCTGTTGCTACTTTTAACTGTGAATAATGTCGATTTAACTTATTAAAGCCATTTTCTGCATTTAAAGGCTCTCTCCAAGAATAGCTATTATCTTGGATTCTGTAGTTTGTGGATCATATTACATGTAAAGAAAGTGTTTTTCAGAGGAAAGGGACTCAGAAATTATTTTCTACCTAGTACTGATTGCCCTCTTTCATAAGAGACCTAACTAAGAAATTTAAAACACTCAAAATAATAACTGTTATGCCTGTGATTTCACCACAGGTGGGTCATATGCTTCTCTGAATGTACTGGCAGGAAGGATCAGTAAGTGAAATTCCATTAAATCATCCTAATTATGGTATAGTCTTCAAGGGAGGTATATTCTTCAGATTGACTCATTCCATATGAATGCCAAGCTCCTTCTAAACATAATTTTTATTTCTCCAGACTCTAATGCTATACACTTTCTCAGGATCCCTTGAAGCCAGGATTCCACCGATATCCTAGGATCTATAGAAGTGGTTGCCCCAAATGAAACATGGAAGACATGAACAACATGAGATTGCAATGGCATGAAAGGTGATGTGATGTTCCAGTGATAACAATGGTGAAAGATTTTGATTGGTTCCTCTAGACTCTGGAGGTGACCAGCAGTTTCCTGATGAGTTAGCTCTTTGAGTGCAGCAGAGGCTTTGAGGTCTGGGAACCACAGTGGCAGCAGCTCTTCAACAGGCTTGTTTGATAATATGTTTCTGGACTTGTACTTATGAGTATGTCTTAGAGTGTGCTCCCGTATGTCAACTAATGATTCAATTCAAACAGTGGTTTTGAATTGCATGCCACAAATATGCTTAAAGTGATAGTTGAATGGCATAGGGTAAGTGTTCAAAGAGCCAAATGCATGGCACAGCCTGGTTGTGCAATGTGTGAAAGTGGAATTCCTCAGAATGCATGTAAACATTGGATGTTTATGACTTGTAGTGGATATAGAAATCATTGAGTATCACACAGTGGATGTGCAAGTATGATAGGTGAATGTAAGAGCTGTATGTCAAGGAGCCATATTTGGATGGTGCAGGATGGGTGTTCAAGGAGGTGCTATTTAATTGTAAATAGTGGTCATTTTAACAAGTAATAATTGAGTGGCATAGGGTGGTGTATATTAAATAGACTTAAGTAAACCTGTGAAAATTATGCAACAAGTGCAACTGAATAGCATAGACTTTAGTATCACACATGGTGGAATTGCACAGAGTGGAAGTGCCTATATTTTTATACTGCAGAATAGGTGTAGAAGAAGGAAAGTTTATTAGCACACTGTGAGTGGGTGAAGTGTGATAGAAGAATGGCACAGAGTGGGTGTATAAATAGCACTTGTGAAATAATACACAGCAATAATGCATGTGGTGAGAACTGAATGTCAGTGGATTAGAAAGGAGTGAAAGGAAGAGCATAGCTTTGCTGTGCAGAGGAAGTAAAGAGAATAACACAAACAAGTGTTATGCCAAATGGAAGTAGCATTGAGAACACTGGTTTTGCAGTGAATTTGAGGTAAAAGTAGCATGCAAGTTGTGACTGTTGAATAACAGAGTGGGTGAGCAAAATGGGGAGGTGGATGGCATAGCCTAGTTCTGTGGTGTTTATAAGGTGCATAGTAGAGAGAGGGAGCAGTTACTTTAAGTTAGTGATTTGTAAAGAATATGAAAGGATATAAGTTGAGTAGCACAGTAGGTGTGCCATTAGTGATGGTCAAATAACTAATGGTGAGTTTTAAGGAATGTTTGTCGAGTGGCAGAGAGCAGTTGTGCAAGAGTGGACAGTTCATAGTTCTTAATAGGTGTGGAAGGAGTGGTTGCTGAATCACAAACTGAGTGTGAGAGGGGTTAAAATTCAGTGGGAGACTGGGTGTTCAAGCAGTGCAAGTGAATGGCACAACCTGGTTTTGTAAGTTAAATAGCTCAGTGAGAGTGAGCAATGATTGGAAGTTTAATGGTTCACAAAGTATGTACAAAGAATATAATTTGAATAACAGTGGGAATGAAAGGTTGATAAGTGAAAACAACAACTGAGTGTGCAAGAAGTAATTTGCATGAGGCAAAATGGTGTTCAAGTATACATGTAATTGCAAAATGTGCCTATGCACATGTTATAGTGGAATGACACACATGGGTGTACGATGAGTGGAAATGGAAGTAACCATTTGGTTGTGCAACAGGTTAAGTTGAATAGCACAGCGAGGAGTGCATGAAACAAAAGTTGGATGGAGCACAAGTAGTATAAAATTATTATAACTGTTATAAAATGATTATGGGTTTGCAGATAGTGATAGTCAAATTACACAGGGTGAATGTGCAAAGAGTAATGTTTGAATAACAGAGTGCAAGAGTGGTCGTTGGATGTTGTAGAATAGGTGGGCAAGCTGTGGGTGTTGAATGGTAGAGAGAGATTTTGCATGGAAGGATAATTATGAGGCCTAGAATGGGTATGCAAGGAGTGGAAAGGAATGGCATCAACTTGTGTATACTGACTAACTCAAATGTGTACAACAAATGAGAGTAGAACCAAAACTGTGTGTGGCAGTTTGGCATTGTTTATGAATTCCAAAAATAGCTATTGGATTGTGTTTGTAAACTGGTCTGTTCCTCTGAGCATATTAGATTGTATTAGAGTCAGAGGCTTCATTTTTACTTGATTAAATTATGATTAAGTCTTTGATTCATTGAAGGCAGTAAGATGTTAAGTCCCCTATGCAAAAATGGGGATAGAAAATGACATAGCAGAAAAGAGAGTTTGAGTTTTGATGCTGAAGCTCTGGGAAGTAAATACACAGAGAAGCAGATACATGAGGAAAGAGAGAACACTCTGTTAGACACAGTAGAAGTCCCAGGAAAAGAATGAGCCTGATGGTCTATAGCTGACTTGTCAAGACAGCAGAGCAGCTGAGCCTGGAAAGAAACAAGCCCTGGGGTGAGAGATGAGACTTATACCAGCCTGCAGCTGAGACCAGAGGGAGCTGGGATCACAGAGCCTGAAGAGGAAGGCAGAAGGCTGAACCCTTGCAGAGACTGGCAGCCATCTTGCTCCAAAACATGACAAAAGACTTTGGTAAGGGAAGTAATTTACACTTTATGGCCTTGTCTATAGGCTTCTACCCCAAATAAGTATCCTTTATAAAAACCATCAGATTTCTGGTACTTTGCATCAGCATCCCTTGGGCAAATACACTATGCCATTTAACTATCGTTGTAGAGACTCTACTTGCAATTAAAAAAAAAAAACCTTGCATACAGTTTCTATCATCTATCTAGGACTCCTTGCTTTCCAAGTTGTTCCATTCGCCTATCAATCATGCTCACCTACTCTGTGTCATTCAATTTATATGCTTTACACATCCTTTGCAAACCATTAAATTTCTAACCGTTGCATGTTTTCTCTGAGCTTATACATATTGCCCAAAAAGGCTAGGCCACACTCTTCCTACCACATTGCACCATTCATCTGCCTTTCCATGAACACTTGTTAAACAACAATCCTTCCACACCCTTTGCTCCACCCAAATCCAACTTTTTGCACACACTTCTGTGCAATTTATCTGTCACTCTGCATAATCACAATGGGCAATTAAAGATCCACACATTGAAACTCTTTCCACACCATCCAGCATAACTCCTTTCACGTTTGTGGCTACACTTTAACAGTTTGGATCCACATGATAGTTTTTTTGGATGTTAAGATGAATGACACTGCAGAAACACCAAGGCAGTATGAAAATGTTTATTACTGACATAATGAAACTTCCAGGGGAGAGCAGGAAAGGCATTCCAGGTGACTTGAAAATGACTTTAAATGGCAAGGAAATGGTTATGGGTTTTATGTTTATTAGGGGCTGGCCCTGGGATGAGTGTTCCTGTTCATCATCAGGGGCTTGCATGATTTGAAGCTCCCAGTGGTTCCAAAGGAGAGAGCAACTTCACTTTCTTGCCAGCCTATCCAGATGTGGGGCAAAAGGGTAACATGGAAGGGTGAAGGTTATAAGATACCAGCAGTCAAATTATTTCAAAAGTCTTCAAGAACTTAGAATTGTATATTCTGAGAAGTGAAATGGTTGCCTCGGACATTCGGAATAATATATGGAACTCTCCAATGTGGATGAGTGTGCCAGTGATGCCCAGAAGGTGACATTAGTTTGTGTAGAGACATATGTGGCCTCCTTTATAGGAGGGTCTCTGTGAGGCAAATTATTCCTAGAGTCCATTTCTCCATAGGAATCACTTTGGAGACTAAATTTTCTTGACATTTTCTGGATGAGATAGCCAGACTATTGACAATGGTCCAAGAGTCTGTGAAAATGTGGAGATGGGGCTTAATGTTGGCTAATGAATCCAGTATTAATATGGCTACCTGAAGATTGGCCAATTGTGTTGACTCTTCGGTCCTGTCCTTTATCTGGGACATCCAGAAAAGCAGCAGCTCTCCAGTGAGTTCTATGATGTGTGATGGTGGTGATTTCATGTGTAAAGTATAGGTACTCTCTTCACTCTTGATTGATTCCAATGGGCTTTCTAGTACCTGAAAAAAGGTGACTTACTCCAGTGCCTAACATCTAGCAAGGGACTGAGGAAAGGGGCAGTGTGATGATTGCATTCATGTATCAACTTGGCAAGGTACCAGTGCCTGGCTGTTTGTTCAGCAAGCACTGGCCTAATTGTTACAGTTTGTGTACTTAAATCATCAATAAGTTTATTGCGTCTATAGCTGAATACATCTATAGTCAAATAGAAGATTGCCTTCAGCAATGAGAGAAGTCTCATCCAATCAGTTGAAGGCTTTAAAGGGAGAGGTGATTATTTCAATAGTCAGAAGAGAGAATTTCCATCTCTATTTCAGCTAGCAAGTGTCTCCTGGGGAATTCATGAAGATCTTCATCAGAGTTCTTGGCCTGTAACCTGCCCTACAGATTTGGACTTGTGCATCCCCACAGCTATGTGAGAAAATTTTGTAAAATTTCATAATATTTACAAATATCTAATGTTAGTTCTGTTTTCCTAGATAACCCTGACTAGTATGGTACCTCTCCTGAAGAGTGAGAGTGACCCACAGGGAGGACATTGGACCCCACCCAAATATACATTGTTGAATGGATTTTTGTGCCTTTGATGCTGTCACCACATATTAAGACTCACACATATCAGTCTTCCTTACAGACAATGAAAGAGACCATACATATTCTGGATTTAATAGAAACTCATGAAAGACAAGCTCTTAGTTCAAATTTGTCTGTTAATTCCACAAGCAACACTCCACAAGTCCCAAACAAAAATTTTGCCATTAGCAATTCTTATCCTGTCCTAGGCTGAAAGATGCACCTACACACAGGCCCCGACCTAAGGGTAAACCCAAAATGATTGAGAGTTTATATTGAACACTAAGAGACAAGGAAGACCTAAATCTGGTGATCTCTGGTAAGTTGGTGGAGCAATTAAAATGCATACTATAGCAAGATCATAACCCATGGAAGTCTTGCCCTTCATTCAGCCTTAACTTCCATGCCTGTCACTAATCTATACCAGAGACAGGCACCCATTCCAACATAGGGATTCAGTGGTCATGTAAGCAAAACCCATCTGACAGATAATCCTCCTTGTACATTTTTAAATGTGTTTTGGATTCCAAAAATAACAAAAGCAACTGGCTATGTTGGACATGGGTGTCCAAATCTCTTGAAGCCTAGGAAGCACTCATGGTTTAAAGGGTTCCAATAAGAAGTGAAGTGCTTGGGGAGAGGATTAATAAAAGAAGTAATTGCTCCATTAATTATTAAAATTGGCTCATTTTGACTAAAAGATGTTTCTCTCCTGGTTGTTCCTCCCAAGACTATCCTTTTCCCATTAATGGAATGGATGTTCTCTGTCAGCAGGTAACTTCATGGAAAATACTGAGGCTTTTAGTCACTTGGCAGGCTGAGCCCCAAACTAATTCACTCAAAATCAGTGCCAATTCCAAGATAGATGACATGCAACATTTCTTGATTTTAACTTAATATATTCCCCTTATCATCATTGGGAACTGCACTTATCTCTCTGTGTTTGTGTGATATGTAAGTCCAAACACAAATAAAAAGAGGAATAGCTTTATTATTCTTGTTGGACACAAGGGAGAAGACTTCCTCCTCCTTTGCATCTCTTTTGGTATTTACATTAGAAAAACCATAATTGTAAGTCTTGTTCTCTAACCTCTTGATATATATATATATACACATTTGAAATGTATATAAATGACTAAGTCTCTTGCAAATTTTACCACACAAAGAGGTCTCTTCAACGAAGGAATACATTTGATTGAAATTTAATTAAAGAAAATATCTCCATTTTAACTGGTAAGAGATAAGCATAACTCAGTAGGATGGGGTGAGGAATGTTAATGGTTCCAAATTTTAAACCTGCCTCTGGCTCTAAAATTATGGGAAATGTGTATGAAATGGGTTGTAACTGCTTAGCCACATAAAAAGAATAACATTTCCGTTTGCCTTTGCAATTCCTTTATAGAGTGCGTATGATGTATCACCTTCTCATTTAATGGTTATGCAATAATAAAATTGTTTTTCTTCCTCTTCTACCTTAGTGGAGAGATTTTCTCGTTTGGCAGATTATTTTGTTTTTCTTTTCTATTTCCCCATCAATTATAGGCAGCTTTTAGCTGAGCTATTGCAAGCTAAGCTGCAAGGCAACAAAGGTATTTATTTTGGATCTTAGAATTGCAATTTGGGGAGCACAGATTCAGGGAGAAATGCAAATTTTGTGTCATCTTGGCACTTCCAGGCAAGGATTTGTAAAGAAATAGAATAAGATAGATAAGTTTTATGTGATTGGGGAATATTTGGAGTATTTCTATTGTCCTTCAGGTTAGGTAATTTACCAAGTTCTTTATTTTTTCATGGTTTCCAGATGTCATTAGGGTTTTGAGGAACATTGTTGTTTGAAGTTTTGCATACCATGGCAGTTTGTGATATCTGACTGAAATTTGCAGAAGAGTAACCTCCATAATGACCTCCTGACACCATTTGAAGACTTTTAGATATAGCAGCATTATTTTGTTCTATTTCTTTTTAAATTTCCCCCTTTTCATCAAGATCTTTCTCCAAAAGAATTTTTGACTATCATTTGTTATTAATCCTTCAGCACCAGGGACAATCATCCCTGAGAGTCATAGCCCATGTAGGGGAAAAGTAGTGAGTTTATTTTCAGAGTTTTGCTTAGAAAGGGCCCACATTTAAGCAACAAGGAGGCATTCAGGGCATGACTCAGGTATTAATTATAATTATAATTATGCTTAGTTTCATCATTACAGAAATAAGTTTCATAAAAACAAGCTTCAAGATCAAGGTTTTGAAACAGTAACATTGAAGCAGGCTAGTAAAATAGGGAATCAATATATGAATCTGGAACCTGGCAAGAAGCCCACTTCGATATCAATAGCCCCAAGAATTCTGCTGGAGGACCCTCGTGAATGAGATTTCCTCCAGAAGCAAGTAGAAGCCACGGATAACTCCAGGGACATTATCATTGGGCCCTTCTCGGGGATTGAGAGGTGGGGTAATCAATCAAAACAGCAAACACCTGGGA
>JAQZBX010104214.1:0-10964 GCA_029593785.1 Cabassous unicinctus | reverse complement strand
CCTCACTCCCTTTTTGGCCCCCCTACACCATCTTCTGTATCCTTTTAGTGGGACCACGTATCTTCAAAATTCTAATTAAGTTTATTTCTTCCAGAATCAACGCCTCATTAGCCGTGCAGGGATTTCATCCAGCTCCACCCATGGTGCCAGCTCCTCTTCCTCCAACCACGATAGAGTAGCCAGAGGGTTTCACACCCTGTCAGGCAGGGCCTACTCCCCGAGAACAAGGGTGTAAATCCCCTGAGGGTCGAGCTGAGTCAGGCTAGTTTAGGAAAAGGGAAGATGAGTCCAAGACCTGATAGAAAACGTGGCCATGGGACCCTTCCTGGAACCCCAAGGCAGAGGCCCCCCAGAAGGCTGCCGGGAGGACCCCTCGAGAACCCCATTTGGAACAAGACTGAAGCTCACGAGAACTCCATTTGGAATGAGATTGGAACGAGATTTCATTTGGGGTCAAGGGAAGCCCTGGACATCCTGAAGGGGCCTCACCCTTGGCCCCCTAGGAACTGACGGGTGGGATAACCAATCAGAGCAGCAAAGAGCTGGGGTCTCCCCAACTCTAGGAAAGGGAGGAGTAAATGACCGTTTAATAAAGGCAGCCCACAGGCCCAAAACGTTCTCTGCCCAGAGGAGCCTGCACCTGCAGGCTCAGGGGCACAGTCCTGTCCTCTTCTCCCATTTCTCAGTAAACTTCTGGCCTAACTAAACCTGCGTGACCTTAAATTCTTTTATGTAACAGCCAAGAACCTAGAGGACTCCAGCACCCCCGACTTCCCTGACTTCCCATGGACACCGAAGCAGCCCCTCCCCTGCGGTTTCTAGTCTCTTCTGGCCCCCAGCCAAGCCTGCTTGTCCTGGGCCCCCTCCCCTCCTGATGACCACAGGCAGCAGCTGCAGCGGACCTCCAGCCCACTCATCGTGGCCTCCACACGGCAGCCTTGCCCCAGCCAGACCCTCCTCACAGAACCTCAGGGGGCTGGGCTTACCTGGCCACATGCCTCTCCTCTCACGCCCTCACCAGGAAGGTACAAGTGTCCCATTTCCTCCTGCAGAAACCCTTTTGATCTCTGAATGGGGAAAGAAAAGGGGGTTGGGGCAGGGAGGATGGGACGGAAGGGGAGGGTAGGGGGTGAGAGGCCGGAAGAAGAGGTGGCCAGGGGAGGGGGCTGGGGGCAGGAGCTGCTTTGCCCAGGGGAGGGCTCCTCTCTCCCTCCCTCTCTCTCTCTCCATTAAGTAAAAAAGAGACAGCCCCCTGCCCCCTCCTGTACCCCGAATGGAAACTTCTTTTTCTGTTTCTCTGTGCCTTCCAGGCAGCCTTGTGTTGCCGGACAGGTGCCTCTGCCCCACGGAGGGCTCTGGGCACACTCGACTGCCTTGTCCAGCTTCCCAAGGATGCAGCTTGGACACTGCTGTATGGGCACATGAAAGGCTTCCTGTTTCTTTTCAACATACATTTTAATTTTGAAAATAAAACATGCCTTTCCAAAGTATGTAACACACATATGCTAATCCACACAGGAGCGTGTACACAAATGTCCACAGGAGCCTGATGTACAGTAGCCTACAAGTGGACAGCACTTGACCAGCAGAAAACGGGCGCGCACACACGATGGAGCATCATTTGTCCGTAGAAAGGATGGAGTTCTGAGACACGCCACATCGTGGAAGAGCCTTGAGAACGTGATGCCGAGGAAAGACGTGTTGTGTGGCTCTACTTATCGGAAGTGTCGAAAAGAGGCAAATCCATAGGGGCAGAAAGTGAACCCAGGGTTGCAGGGGGCTGGGAGAAGGGACTGGGGGTGGCAGCTAATGGGTGCGTGGTTTCTTAGGTGGTGAGGACAGCAGTGATGATTGCACAGCTCTGTAAATAAGACTAAAGACCACTGAACTGGACACACCAAAGAGATGAATCTTGTGGTATGTGAATTATATCTCAATAACACGGTTATAGAAACATGGATGAAAGTTTCAATGACCTCTGCGGCAAATTACAACCCAGGTCAAGAAATGGATGCCAGCTCCCCCTGCCTCGCAGCGCTCTCTCTCTGGTTTCCTTACAGTTGTAGGGTGGCTGTAGGACAAGTCACCGCGGCTAGGGCTCCACTGTCTGAACACGACCCCGTCTGCCCCTGCTCCTGATGTCTTTGGGTTTGCAGCCGCAGCCTGTTGCCCACAGGTACCTGTTCCTCTATAATGGGACCGTGACAGTCCTTCCCCCAAGCAACGGGCTCCACGTCCCTGTGTGTGGGCTTGTGGCTGGCTTGTGACCAGTGCAGTGAGCTAGAAGGGGTATGTTAAAAGGACTATACACCATGAGCAAGCAGGGTTTATCCCAGGAATGCGGGATAATTAAAGACAAGAAAATCAATTAGCTTAACACACCACATTAATAAAATGAAGGGGAAAAACACATAATCACAGCAACTGACACAGGAAAGGAATCTGACAAAATCCAACATCCTTTCCTGGTAAAAACACTCAGAAAACTAGGAATAGAAGGGAACTTTCTCAATATGATAAATGGCATTTATGAAAAACCCACAGCTAATATCCTACTCCATGGTGGAAGACTGAAAGCTTTCACCCTCAGATCAGGAAAAAGACAAGGATGCCAGGTCACCACAGTGTACCACATCGTACTGGAAGTTCTGGCCAGAGCAATTAGGCAAGAAAAGAAATAAAAGGCACCCGAATAAGAAAGAAAGATGTCAAATCATCCCTATTTGCAGATGACATGGTCCTCTATGTAGAAAATCCCAAAAAATCCATAAGAAAGCTACTAGAACTAATAAATGCATTTGGTAAAGTTGCAGGATACAAAGCTACACACAGAAATTGGTTGGGTTTCTATACAGCAGTAATGAACAATCTGAAAAGGAAATCAAGACATTTTTACATTAATAAAATACATAGGAATAAATGTAACCAAGGAGGTGAAAGACATGTTCACTGTACCTAGAAAACATTGCCAAAAGAACATAAGAGCTGAGTAAATGGAAAGACATCCCCATGATCGTGGATTGGAGGACTCAGCCTTATCAAGATGTCAATTCTGCCTGAAGTAATCTACAGCATCAGTGGAAACTCCAGGAGGCTTTTTGTTAGGAATGGAAAAGCTGATCCTCAGATTCATATGGAATTGTGAGGGGCCCCAAATAGCCAAAACAACCTTGAAAAAGAAGAACAAAGTTAGAGGACTCACACTTCCTGATTTAAAAAGAGCACAAAGCTGCAGTAATTACGGCAGGGTGGTTCTGGCATGAAGACAGACGTGCAGCCCAAGAGAAGAGGATCGAGAGTCCAGAGATAAATCTGCACATCCATGGCCACTTGACCTTCAACCACAGTGCCAAGTCCATTCAACGGATAAAAAACAGTCTTCATCAAATGGTGCTGGGATAACTGGAAATCCACATGTAAAAGAATGAATGTGGACCCCACCTCTCACCATGTGCAAACATTAATTCAAAATGGATCATTGACCTAAATATAAGAGCTAATGTTATTATTTAATATTATTTAATTTATTACAAGAAAACAGGGAAATATCTCCAGGGCCTTATAGTAGTTGATGGATTTTTAGATTTCACAAAAAAGCACAAGCAACAACAAAAGTAGACAAAATGAACTTCATCAAAATTAAAAACCTTCACGCACCAAAGAACGTTACCTAGAAAGTGAAATGACAACCTACAGAATGGGAGAAAACAAATTGCTAACCATATATCTGATAAGGATTTAATATCCAGAATATATAAAGAATACCTACAATTCAACACCATGAAGATGAACAACCCAAATTCAAAATGGGCCAAGGATTTGAGTAGACATTTCTCCAAAGACATTTAAAGAATATATTTAAATGGCCAATAAATATATGAAAAGATGCTCAACATCATTAGCCATTACAGAAGTACAAATTAAAACTATAATGAAACACTCCTTCCCACCCACTAGAATGGCTATTATTTTAAAAATTGAAAATAACAAGTGTTGGAGAGAAGGTGGAGAAACCAGAGCCCTCTTATTCTATTGTGGCCCCTCAGGACAAAGAGTGTGATTCCTCTTACATGAAATACCTACAAGAAGCCAATTCATAGAGCAGAAGGCAGACTGGAGGTTACCGGGAGCGGGGGGATGAGAAAGGGGGCATTATTGCTGAATGGGAACAGAATTTCTGTTAGGGAAGAAGGAACTGTTCTGGAAATAGAGAGTGGTAAAGGTTTTACAGCACTGTCAGTGTACTTACTGTCACCAAATTGTATACTAAGTAAAGATTAGGGGAGAGGATGTGGCTCAAGTGGTAGATCACCTGCTTCCCACATAGGAGGTCCTGGGTTCAGTCCCAGGTGCCTCCTAAAAACAAACAAACAAACAAAAAAAAAAACAAAAAACAAATAAACAACAAGCAAACAAATGAAAAAACCAACTCAGGGGAGCTGATGCGGCTCAGTGGTTGAGCGCCAGCTTCCCACATACGAGGTCCAGGGTTCAATTACATGGTAAATTTTATGTTATGTTTGTTTTACCACAATAAAAAGGAAGTTAAAAATTGTAAAAAAGGGAAGCGGATGTGGCTCAAGTGATTGGGCTCCTGTCTACCATATAGGGGGTCCAGGGTTCGATTCCCAGGGCTTCCTGGTAAAAGGCAAGCTGGCCTGCGCAGAGAGCTGGTGCAGCAAGATGATGCAACAAAAAGAGACACAGAGGAGAGACAATAAGAGACTCAGCAGACCAGGGAGCTGAGGTGGCACAAGAGATTGGGCACCCTTCTCCACTCCGGAAGGTCCCAGGATTGGTTCCTGGAGCCGCCTAAAGAGAAGACAAACAGACACAGAAGAACACACAGTGAATGGACACAGAGAGCAGACAGCAAGCGGGAGAAATAAATAAATAAATCTTTTTTTAAAAAGGCAAATTTTTTTACCACAATAATAAAAAGTGATGGGAGACATGTTGGCCAGAGGGAATTGCCATTATGCACTGCCTGCTTAGGGGCTTGGTCCCAAATGCATGTGGATAATTAATAACATAATTGATACATAATAGCATAATTGATACATGATAATGTAATTGATACACAATAGTGTAGTTGATACATTATAGCATGCCCATCAAACCAGTGAGTTTTTAAATATATTGTGTTGGGATGACAAGATAGCTACCTGAAAAAGGTAAGTTAGATCCCTACCTCACATCCTACAGGTGTTGGATGGATAAGTGAGTCACACAATATAATGGGAAACTGAGAAGCACCAGAAGAGAACGCAGAGTCCTTCTGGCTGTGGTGTACGGGAGGCTTTTCCAACTATCTCAGAAGGCATAAGAGAAAATATTGATGAATTTTCCTCCCTAGGAAAAAAAATACTGCCTGCCTAAAATCACACACATGAAGACCAAAGACCAGGAACAAACTGGGGAAAATATTTGTAATAGTCAATATGGCAGACAAATTGCTAATAGATAGTTAGCTCTTAGAAATCAATTCTAAAAAGAAAGCAATCGGGAAGCGGATGTGGCTCAAGCATTTGGGCGCCTCCTACCACAGGGAAGGTCCCAGGTTTGGTTCCTGGTGCCTCCTAAATAGAAGACAGGCAGACACAGAGAGCAGACAGCGAGCACAAATAATGGGGCGGGGAGAAATAAACAAAATAAATCTTTAAAAATATATGTATCTTTAAAAAATAAAGCAATATAAAAATGAGAGAAGGACATGAACAAAGAGATGAACAACAACAGCAAAAATCCCTACATATCTCAGAGTGAAAAAAAAAAAACAAAAGGTGAATCAAAACTCCACCGAGGTGGCATTGTTTTACCAACCTGACTGGCAAAAATCCAAAAGTTTATCAAAATCAAAATTGCATTTGTTGGATTGTATGGTGTGTGAATAAAATTGTTAAGAAAATTTTTTAACTGTATTGGTTCTCTGACCTAGCGATCCTATTTCGGGAAACTCGTCCTAGAGATGTACTGCACACGTACGGAATGGCGTTTGCACGAGAATAGTCACTGCTGCATTCTTTGATGTGTAACAGACTGCTCCAAAACCTGGTGTCTTCAAGTAACTGTGGCTTATTAGCTCTCGTGAGTCTGTGGTTGGTGGGCTCAGCCAGGTGGCCCAGAAGGTCCAGGAAGGGACTTTCCTGGTTGTGTCCCTGGGGGCCGGGGGCTGCAGGGGTGCGGTGGTGAGGACGGGGGGCAGACCCAGTGTGGGGGCTGCCGGCTGGAACACCTTTCAGACGGGTCTCATGGCCGACCATGCCCTGCAGGTGTTTTTAATAAATACTCCCTAGATACCTTGGATTTGGCCCAATTACATCGCCTTGTGTCTGGGGGGGTGCTCAAAGTGGAGCATGCCCCACCACTGTTTTCTGCCCCTCCCACTTCTCTTCCTTCTTAGCCTGGAAAGTGAGGCCAGAGTACCTCTTGATCTCCAAGGGGCTCAGGCACCGTGGAATTCAAACCTCATCCTGAACCATCAACCTCAGGACCTTGTCACAAGCTCTCTGCTCTGCCTCACAGGCTTTCTCTCCACTTGGCTGCCTGGGTCACTCCACCAAACCTCACTCCTTCCTGGGGCCATCTCTGACCAACACTCACCACACCTTTGTGCACACACAGAGCCACACCGCAGCTGCTTAGGTCTTGGGTGACTGCTGAACATCTGAGTCTATAAATATGAAGCGATTTGGACGAGGTTGTACCTGAGAGTTAAGAATGAACAAAGGTTATGGTCCTGAGCTCCAAGCTATTGTATTATATAGCTGCCTTTTTAATTTCTAGTATATTCTGGAAGAGCCAAAAGTAAGTGCCTGAAATTACTGAAACTCGCTGAACTAGAACCCAGATGCCTTGATCTCTGATAATGGACATAGAACCATACAACCTTTATCCTGTGACTGTAAAAGCATCACCACTGACGCTGTCTGTAACCCCCTTATGCTGGTTTTCAACTTTGGGGTTTTATGGTCACAGGGCAGCCCTAACGTTCATTGTTGACAGCACGTGAGTCAGCCCAGAGCTAACCCGCCCCAAGTCCTAACTGTCTCCCTACATGAAGCTAGTTGTAACCAAAACTGGCCTGCCTGACAGGCACAGCAGCTTAAACATTAACCTGTAAGTGGCCCGTACCTCACTGTAAGCTCAAATCACGCTCATCATCCCATTAAGGCCGCCATTTTCTTACATACGTCCTGTGACCAGGCGTGAAGCCCATCTCTGGCTTCGTCATCTCAAGCCACTTTACTCATTAGCATAAGCCTGCCTGTCTTTGGATGCTATAAAACTGTCAGAATCACTGCAGTGCAGGGAGACTGATTTTAGGCCAATAGACCATGTGATCTCCTACTTCGCGCTTAGCAGTAAACTCTCTTTGAAACCCCCGGAGTCTCAGGAATTGGTCACATGAGCACATCGGGCAGGGACCCCCGGTTTGAGGTGGGGAGGGAGCAGCCTGTCCAGGCAGAGGAGACAGCAGGGCTCAACCCTGGCCTTCGGCGTGACTCAGGGCCATGTGGACATTGAATGGGGGTGCACGGGAGGTGTGAGTTGGCGGGACTTTTTTTTTCCTTAGGAGGCACCAGGAACAGCCCTGGACCTCCTTGTGGGAAGCACGCAACGGCTTGAGCCACACTCACTCCCTGCTGGTTGTTTGCTTGTTGTTTTTTCTGGTTGTCTGCTCGTTATTTTAAAAAACTTTCTTTTTTGAAGTAATTTCAGACTTTCGGGACAGTTGCAAAACAAAACAAACCCCCTACAGAGAGCTCCAACGTACCCCAGATACCCAGATCCACCATCTCAACATTTTGCCACATTTGTCATATTCATCTATCCATCCACATGTTCATCTATCTACTTATCATCTATTTTCTAAACATTTGTGAGTAGGTTGTACACATCATGCTCCTTGAGCACATAATAATTCCATGTCCATTTCCTAAGAACAAGGATATTCACTTTTTTAAAAAAGGTTTTACTTTACTTATTTATCCCATCCCCCTCATTGTTTGAGCTCACTGTCTGCTCTCTGTGTCTGCTCATCTTTTTTTTTTTTTTCTTGTCGTCTTTAGGAGGCACCAGGAACCGAACTTGGGACCTCCCATGTGGGAGGGAGGTGCACAATTGCTTGAGCCACCTCCGCTCCCTGCTTGTTGTGTCTCTCATTATGTTTCCTCGTTGCATCATCTTGTTGTGTCAGGTCACCGCATCAGCTTGCTATCTTGCTTGTCTTCTTTAGGAGGCATTGGGAATTGAATCCAGGACCTCCCATGTGGTAGGCAGGTGTCCAACTGCTTGAGCCACATCTGTTTTCCCAATATTCACTCTTGTAACTACCTTAAGTGCAGATATCAAATTCAAGAAATTTGACATTTATAATAAAGCTTACAGTCTATACTCCAATTTTTTCATATGTCCCAAAAATGTCCCTTTGAGCCTTTCATCCTCCCTTCTCAGATCCCACCCAGGACCACGTATTGCACTTAATTGTCATTGTCTCTTTAGCTGCTCTTTTTGTTTAATTATGGGAACGTATATACAACACAAACTTTCCCATCTCAGCCACTCCCAAGCCCATGCTGTGCCTCCCTCACCACCTTCCATTACCAGAATGTCCCATCTTCCCGAAAAGAAACGCTGCCCCCATTATGCGTTAACTCCCATCCCCCGTCCCTGTCCCCTTAACCTGTGCTCTACTTCCTGTCTCTATGAATTTGCATATTCTAGGCATTTCATATGCTTGGGATCATACAAAATCTGTCCTTTTGCATCTGGCTTATTTTCACTCAAGATGACGTCTTCAAGGTCCATCCGTGTTGTAGGGTAGATCAGAACGTCATTCCTTGTAAAGCCTGAGGAATAGCCATTGTTTTGATGTATCACACTGTGTTCGTCCTTTCATCTATGAGGGACACGTGGGCTGCTCCCGCCTTTTAGCTACTGTGAATAATGATGCTGTGATTGGTGTACAGATACCTGCCCAGTCCCTGCTCTTTGGGGAATATACTTAGGAGTGGAACTGCTGGGCCACATGGTCGCTCTATGAGTTCTATGGTAACTGTCTGAGGCACTGCCATAATGTTTTCCACTAAAAATGAATGAGGTTTCCTCTTTCTCCACATTCTGCTAGTACTTATTTTCCTTTTTTTTTTTTTTTTTTTTAATAACAGCTATTCTAGTGGGTATGTGGTGGATCTCATTGTGGTTTTGAGTCGCATTTTTCTAACGGCTACTGACTTTGAGCATCTTTTCATGTGCTTCCTGGCCATTTGTGTATCTTTTTTGGAGAAATGCCATTTTCCTTGTTAAGTGCTGGCCGTTACTGCAGCCTTTTAACTTTTCCAGAGCTTTGAGAAAGACGGTTCGGCCAGTTCTTGCTTTAGGTTCCTGAGGGGAGCGGGGCGTGGAGCATCTCACTCAGCTACCGTGGTCAGCCTGGGGGCTTTTGCTTGGTAGGTAGACGGTGCAGGGGGCCTCATCACTCAGTCCCTCTGGGCAAGTGTGACCGTGGCTGCCAGCCTCTCCCCAAGCTGCTGAGACAGGCAGCCCGAGGACCTACCCAGGGCAATGCCACAATGTGCCACAACCACCATGGTGTCCAGATGCCGTGGAAAGGCGGCTGACCAGAATCCCATCCGACAGTGAGGTCCACTGCCCTGGGGGCCCAGTGGTCTCCAGGGAGGTGCCAGGGCGGCTGCCCAGAGCACCGTCTCCCCTGCAAGAGGTGGCCCCTTCCCTAGCCAAGGCGACCAGCCGGGTGGAGGCTGGCAAGGGGCCGTGGGATGGTCCTGTGAGGGCCTCCGGGGCTCAGGACAGTGGCCGGCTGCTGCTTGGCATGGACATATGTCAACACTTTCACAACAGATAAGGCCGAGCTGGCGCGCACCGGGGCACCAGCCCAGCCCCAGGTCAAGCAGGCGTGGCTAACAAACCCCTGTCCTCTCACCTTCAGAGCCCCAGACCACGATTCCTGCCCTGCCAGTCCCCAGCATGGATGACCGGATGACTGTGGCTGAGGTCTTGGATGGCATCTCTCTGCCCGGTACATGCACACTCCCGAGTCCCTGCAGGCAGCCTGCACCTTCCAGTTCCAAGACACTGCCGTCCTCCTGGTGACCTTCCCCAAGTCAGGTGGGGGGCAGATGGCCCACCACCCCAACCACAGAGAGGTCTCAGGTGCCGGGTCCACACCGGGAGCCGACTTCCTGGCCCTGAGGTCCCTTCCACAGCCGCGTATGAGCCCACGCTGCCCCGAGGGGCAGCTTCTCCTGCCTTAGAATGGCGGGGTTTCAGGCATCAGGCCTCATCATGGGGTCCACTGAGCTCCTCAAATCTCTTCTGCCCACATCCCCCTCCAACCTGGCAGCACTGCCTGGCTCCCGGAGACTCTCTTGGACTTGGGGTGAATAAGTTTATCCCAGGAGAGCTCACAGGTGTCAGATGCTGCGAATGTGGACAGGGCAGGGGCGCCGGGTCACAGCTGGGCCTGGCGGGGCCCCTGGGCTTCCCTTAAGCTCTTTGGGGGCCGTGTTGAGCTCCCCCGCAGCCGTGAGCTGGAGGTGAGGGCGCTGACCGCGGCGGACACGGGACCAGGCGGAGGGCAGAGGCCGGTGGCCCCGAGACAGCCGCGCCCCGGCACGCAGTGTCCAATGGCACGATGACCCGGGCCGGTGGTCCCCTCGGCAGCTGGGCCTCGGGGTGCGCGCTGGGCGCCCCGTCCAGAGTGGGTGGCGCTGCCGGGGGCGCCCGCGGAGGGAGTGACTTGGCCCGGAAGCCGCGCTGGACCTTGCTGGGACCGGGCTCCCCCCACCCCGGCGTCCCGCCTGGGGGGGGTGCAGGATTGCGAGGTGGGCGGCCGCTCCCCGCCCTCCTCCCGCCTGGGGTCCGCTCCTCCCGGCCACGCCCCGGGCTGGGCTCACCCGCCTCGGCCCCTCCCCCTCGGCCCCTCCCCTCCCCCTCGGCCC
>JAQZBX010104213.1:0-10974 GCA_029593785.1 Cabassous unicinctus | reverse complement strand
GGACATTATTTTTAGTGAACCAAGCCAGACACAAAAGAACAATTACTGTTTCACTACCCTATTAAGAACTAAAAATATTATGTGAAATATAAATATATTATGTGAACTATGAATATGGGTAAAAATGCATATGTAGGACCATTTTTCTTTGAAGCTGAGCAAATGTAAGTTAATACTACAAAATGTCAATATCAGACAAAAAAAAATTATACTAAGTGAAGGAGACCAGCACAGAGTACTACATATTGTATGATTCCATTTATATGAAATGTAAATATGAATGAATTTATAAAGGTGAAATGAGATTAGTTGATATGTAGATATGAGGAAGAAATACTAAACTGTGTGGAGTCTTTCTTTTTGGAGTAATGAAATTGTTTTGAAACTTTTTTGTGATGAATGTAGAGCATTGTGATTATACTAAAAGTCATTGATTATACACTTTGGATGGAATTGCCAGAAACACCAGCTATGTACAGTAGGGGAAGCATACATTAATTAGAGAGGTGAGGAATTTTCTTGTTTGTTTATCTATTTTTTGGTTATTATTATTATTGAAATAATGAAAATGTTCTAATAATGAGTGAAGTGATGAATGCAAAACTATGTGATTATACAAAATATCATTGATTGTACACTTTGGAGAACTGCATGCTTTATTAATATATATCAATATGATTGATTTGTTTAAGAATTCATAGAATGGAGAGGGGATACTCAAATATGCAGAGACCCTGTCTCTTAGCAGTGCTTCTCCTCGAAACAAACCCATTTCTCTGTGCCACTTTGCTGTCTTCCTTCTGTCAATGACAAGCCAAGTACCCAGGTTGCTAAGTTGATTATTCCAGCATTTTTCCAAGCAAAAGACCAAGCTTTAGAGCTTTTCAAATGTCACCATCCATGTCCTTTGTGGAAGAAATCTCTGACCATGCCATTGGTCCTCTGCAGGCATATGGGGTGAGTTTTGGTCAGCACACTAAGTGCTCTAGGAGGCCAGCCAGGGAAGCCTGCAGATTTGAACAGAGGTGGCTATTAAGGGGCCCTGCAGCCACACTCTGCCATCCACCATGGGCTCCTGCTTCCTTGGGTTACCACATGGACTTTTGAAAACAGCTTAAGAATTCTGCTTGGTATTTCTCAATTTTCTCTTTCAAGATAAAAAATGAAAACTGTATTTTATTCTTTTCTAAGCTGTTTTGTTTAGCAAGGTCTGCTTCAGTTTCCTTTTATGATTCTTGTAAGCAAGGAAAATAGAAAGAGCATGCTAAATAAAATCATACTTTGTAAAAAAAATAGTAAATTTGAGCTGGCAGAATAAAGAATCAGCAAACATGAAGAGAGATAACTTGAGATTATGCAATTCTGAAGAATAGAGAATACAAATAAGGAGGACATGTGAACAGAGGCTCAGGGAAATGTGAGATGTGATTAATTCAGCCAAGATATGTACAAATGGTACACAAGGAGAGAAGAGAAACAAAGGAAGAAACAAAACATTTGAAGAAAGAATGGCTGAAAATTTCCTACATTTGTTGAAAATCAGTAATCTGAATAATCCTGCAGTTCAACAAACCCAAAAAAAGATAAACACAAAAAGATGCACAGCAAACCACAACATAGTAAAAATGTTGAAAGCCAAAGACAAGGAGAAAAACCTTAAAAGCAGTTAGAAAAAAATGACTCATCATGTAACAGGGAATCTCAATATGAATAACAGTCTGACTTCCATTAGAATCATTGGAGAACAGAATACAGTGGGATAATAATTTTAAACTGCTAAAAGTAAAACAAATGATAAACAAGAAATATTGCATCCTGCAAAAGTATTTGTCAAAAATGAAGAGAAAATATTTATTGTCTTAGATCATGGATTTCTGATACCTCTCATGCAAAGGGACCAAAAGGAAACTCCAGTGCAAATCTCATGTAAGGTTAGTTCAGTGTATGTGTTCCACTCACCTCCTGAAGGGCATGAGTTGATTCAGCTGCAAGACAAAAGAATGCACTGGACAGAGAATCAGACATAAGCTGTATTAAGACTTATGAAAGGGAAAGATTCTTTGATGGTGACTGTTCAAAGAATGAATGAATTTAATGCCTCAAAAAGAAATGAGAAAATGAGGGAAGATATATAAGGGGCTTCAGAACAAGGACATTACATAGGGCATGAGAATGGAGTTCAGGCTAGGGTCATGTGAAGTGTACACATGGGATGTGGTGATGTTTTCACTACGCTCATAGGAAAGACTTTTACCAAGGACCTTTAGTGCTTTGGGAAGATTATAGTTTATGATAATATTTATACCTTCTCTCCCCTCTGTGGGATATTGTTAATGTTTAACTTATACCTAGGTCACACAGGTGGCTACTTGCTGAGGACTTGGGGAAGAGGCCTGGGTCCCCACAATCCACTCTCATGTAACAGCCTATGTTGACCATAGGACACAACTCAGGGGATAACCACCCCACATCACAGATTCCCTCTTGTTGTTCCATGCAGACAGGGGTGATGTGATCTAGTTTGACAAGACTCAGACATTAACCACTTTAAAGCATTATACACAGCATATCCTAATATAAGCCTGGGCTTATTCCCCTGTTCCCTTACAAGAGAAAAATACAGTTATGAGTCTTGTTGAAAGATGGCAGCTGAATCACAGTCTTAAATGAGAAGGTCTTGTTCCAAACTTCTCAATGGATCATATTCTACCATGCCTGCAAGGTGTTACACACTGACCAATTTTCAGAAGTCACAGTCCAAGGAAGGCCAGTAGCACCAGAGGATGGTAAGTCTGTGCAAGCACAACATTGATTTCAATTGTGGACATGGGTTATTGCCAAAGCCCACTGGAGAAGGATATTGGTTGAGTGTTATGGGCAAAAAGAAATATATTTATGGGGGAACAATAAGGGGTCTAACAGCATACAAGCAACATTTCCATTAGTAGATAACAAAGTAGTCCAGGAAATTTTAAATGGACCTCATGACCAGGGTCTTTGGTGGACTTTATTTTGACCAGCCATCTTCCTTGTTTCCTAAACTAACCTACCTCAACTTCCCCTTCAGAGAGCTCACATCCTTATTCTTATGGGGGAGCTGAAAGTTGATGATCATTCTTCTATAGCTGCTTCCTGATGGTTAGGAGTATAAGTGCCCTGCTTGATGAGGTATGAAACTCTCTAGTGATTCTATTGAAGTTGAGGTAAGCCAGGTCCAACACCAAGGTTAGAACTGGATTAAATCCCTGCATGACTTATGCCTTGTTCTGGAAGGCAATGATTCTGGAAGAAATAAACTCATGTTAGAATTTTGAAGATACATGGTCCTACTAAAAGGATAAAGAAAATGGTGGTAAGTGGCCACAAAAGGGGGACCAGCCATGGCTTACTACCATGGGAATGAGAAAAGCCATGTGCCTCCAGAGGCTACCTCTTCCTGAACTGGATGGGCTCAATCATGTAAGTTTCAAATGCTGTCTAAGAAACTGCCATCCCCAGTTCCCACAGTGGTGGTCATGCCTAAGACAGCTAGGAGAGATATGAGGAGAGATACTGCCCTAGACATAAACTTACAAAGACAACATAGGTAACAACAAGATAAGCATATGACAAGCAAAATAAAGATAATACTTAAGAGAGCCATCATTTTATCTTATAAGCACATTCATTACTTAGAAAATGAATTAAGTTTACAAAGACTTTTAACATGTTCAATATTCTTCTGTATATGATCTAAAATAGGAGAGATATTATAATATTCATCAGGTGTATAGATACAGTATTTAATACTAATCAGTGCACTAATCAATGCACAAGTTCCTCTTTGAGCTGTAGTCAATAGATCTAAGCTCCAGGTTTGCAATACCATACATGTTGTCTCTCCATTAGAGCAGGTCATAATGCCAATTGTGACTGCTTATTATGTTATTATTGCTCCAATTGGTGTATCCTTCACACAGCCAGCATTCTACTTTACCATTGGCCTTTGGAGGGAGGCTCCAGTGTTTCACTGGCATGGTGCATAGTGCTCTTTGGCATTATGAAACAAAGCCAGTCTGGAGGCAATGTCCATTGTAAATCTGGCCATATCAAGCCATTGCTGGCTGCCACAGGAATCTGAAAAAGAAACATACTTTCCATCCACTTCAGGAGCCATGTCTGGAGATGTGGCAGGTCTTTTATTATTATTTTATGGGTTGTAGGAACAAAGGAAGCCAATAACTCAAATGGAGAGGCACCATACAGGATACTGGAGGTTTGGTTTGAATGCACAAGAGAGTTTGACAATACTGAAGTCTATCTCTTAATTTTTATATACTTTCTAAATGTTTCCAATGCAGTTTATAATATAATAAATGGATTTAATTATTTTTATTACTTTACTCTTTATTTCTACACCTTTGACATAATTACATTAATTAACAGCTATTTTAATTTAGCAGTATAGGAAAAAATTACTATCTCCATTATTTCATGAAAACCTAAGATTCCCAGTGGAATAAAGATTATCTCCCCCCATCACCACTTTAATACCCAGACTGAGGTGACCTCTGACAGTTTTCCCTGTTTTGAAGTTACTTTTTATTAACAATATCAATCTAGGATTCTAATTGATAATGGCTTCCTGGAATTAGTCAATTAAATATTTTAGTTTAAAAAAATGCTTTTGAAAACTACCTATAACCAACCCTAACCACATAGGCTATAGTTGCTTCATCTCAAGACAAATTTCATCTTTTCAAAGCACATTCTCTTACTTAATGCTATCTTCTATAATACCTTCTACAAATTTCTATATTCATTCAAGCCTAGTCTTACATATTTCCACCCTGATTTTATGAAAACCAGTCATCTTACCTTAGGACAAAACACATTTCCTTATACAAATTTATCAAATTTTAGTCAGCATTGACTATGAATTACCTTCCACAAACCTTTTATTTCTTTCTCTATCCATTTAAGTCTCATTCCCTCATTCTGTTCTGTGGAGAAGAAAAACTAAGTTAAAGCAAAAACAAATTTTAAAGAGGTTTGCAATAATTTCATTAGACAAAAACTTACAATTTTCATCATCTTAAAGATTTAATACACATAATGCTCATTTTTTATTAGTATCTTAAAACCTAGGCAGATTACACCTAAGCTAAATAAATTGAAGCCATTATAGTAAATGCAAGAAATGTTCTTTTATCTTCTTTGAACTACAGGAGGCTAAAACCTCTTTTTTCTTTAATAAAATCCTAATCTTGTGAATAAATGCAGTTACACACTAATTTAGCAGTTTAGGCAGACAGACATTTAACACATATATTCTGGATTACTCTTCAAGAGTACACTTAGACAGACTCAAAGTTCAGGGGTAAGATATTGACTCATAACTGAAAGTTCTTTTTAACACCTTGATAAAAATTTTGATTAAAATAAAATAAGATTAAAACTTAAAACATTGTCAAAATGACATCCCCCTAAACTCTTGCAGTTTACACAGTTTTGCAATATATAATAACTGATCATCGACTTGGCACAGGTGATTAGTTAAGGAAATTTTCATCTCTGCTTGTGCTAGGACTTATCATTTGTAACTATAAATTCCCTTCTAAAGAGTGCACAGAGGCCTTTGCCATGTCTTCAGCTTCAGTAGCCACCTGCAAGTCTCCTAACAGGGGCCATACTATAGATGTCACTATCGGGCAGTCTCCCTTTTACTTATTTAAGTGCAGTGGCTCTGATATCTGCTGTATCACAGCCAGCACAACTGCCAGAGTTTAGATGCATCCCCATATTCTCTCAGCAGTCCCCACTTATCATGGAGGACAGCCAACCCTCCCCACATGGATACTACATGCCAATCTGGGGTTTTCCCCACAGAGTCTCCTTTCCTTAAGCTCATGTATGCTATTGCCAGCAGTCCTTTGTTCTCCTGGCTGTGGCTCACCAATTGTTGCAAACCAACTCCTGAAGAGGATGAGTTGGTGAAGCCACAAGGCCAAAGAACACATTGGGCAGAGAATCAGACATAAGTTTTATTGGGACTTATAAACAGGAGAGATTCTTTGATGGTGAGTGGTCAAAAAATGAATGAAGTTAACACCTTGAAAAAAGGTAAGAAAATGAAGGGTGATATATAAGGTGTTTCAGAATAAGGACGTTCCATAGGGTATGAGAACACAGTTCCAGCTACGATCACATGAAACATACACATGGGATGCGGTGATGTTTTCACTATGCTCATAGGAAGGACATTTACCAGGGATGTTTACTGCTTTGGAAAGATTATAGTTTATGATAACATCTATACATTCCCTCCCTTCTGGGAAGGGTTGTTAACCTTTAATTTAAGCTTAGGTCACACATGTGGCTATGTCCTTAGGACTTGGAGAGGTGCCCTGGATCTCCATAATATTTTGTCTCTTTCCAGTAACAAGATGCCTAGCATCAAGCTTAATGGTAGTCAGGAATACTTAGTGCCATGCCATGCTCAGGCCAACCCACAGCACTTCTCATGGCTGGGGCTCAAGTTGGGAAGGCACTGCTAAGACCTGTAAGTACATCACTGTCTGTTTGATGATGATCCCATCAATTTTTCAAGCACCAATCTTTCTCCACTTCCCCCAAGTCTTGTTTTTTAAAAAAAGCAGACCTTTTGTACCAGGCTTTCTTCTTTGTTTTTTGTTTGGGACATGTTAAAATATTTTTAATATATATTTTTAGTTGTATCCACTTTATTTCAGGTTATTTTTGTTGGTGGTTATTGTATATTGTCATTCATATGGGTCTTTGTAACAAATTTTTTTTTGAAGAAACTGTGAAGATAAATTCCTCCTTGATGTAAATTATTTTCATCTTTAGCAACTTTTTATTACTGGAATCAAAGGAAAAAAGTGATCTCTTTTTGTATTGGTTGTAATTATATATCACAAATAAAGGACAATTTGTTAAAAATAATGACAGTATTCTTTGCTATCTGACCCATTTTAGAAGCCATACTAAACGATGTTTTTCATACTAAAACAAGTGACCTATAGAGTAACATGAATCCACACACAATAAAAAATAGAGTTCTGTAGAGAAAATATTTTAGCTAAATATAAAACACAGTACAATTCCATATGTCTTGTTCTTTTTTCTCTTAACCTATAAAAAGGAATTGTTTTAAACAACTTGAATCTAAGTGCATTGTTGGTTTTGTAATAATTTGACAATAAAATATTACTATAACAAATGCTAAATATATATATATTTAATATCTTTTACTCTTAGCTTCCATAAGAAATGTAAAATCATATAAAATAATGAAAACAAGGGATTGTTTGGTTTGTAACACATATAGATAAAATATGCAGAAAAATAATTGCACAGAAAGGGAGAAATGTTATAGAGCAAACAGTAAGAAATTAACTCTTAAAATATTGTGAAAATGTCACTAAAGGTATTAGAATGGATATAAATATAACTATACCAATAATAACATTAAATGTGTACAGAATAAATATAACATAAAATATGACCCAAGTATAATTTTCATAAAAGACACAACTTTTAGATGCAAAGACACAAATAGATTGAAAATAAATGGATGGAAAAAGATATGGCATGCAAACATCAACCATTAGAGAACTGGATGAAAAGACATAAAGACTGCATTTAATATGATAAAAGACTTAATGCATCAGAAGACAAAACATTTTTTACAGAAACCAAACAAAATCTATATGAATGGACAGACAAATCATTTCATAGACTGGATACTTTGATATTGTTAAGATAGCAATTGTATCTAAATAATCTACAGATTCAATGGAATTCCTATTGAGTCTCAATTAGTTTTGTGGTGTTTTTGTTGTTGTTGTTGTTGAATTGATTATGTGATCCTAAAATTCATATGGAACATCAAGGCATGCATAATAACCAAAACAAATCTGAAAAAAAAAGAGAACAAAATTGGAAGACTCATACTTCCCAAATTAAGAACTTACTACAAGGAGTTAAAACATGTAAAATGTCAAAGGAATTCACTCAAAGAGTCAGTCGCTCAATTGAAACAGCCATAACCAGACAATAAGTGACAGAATCAACATTTTGGGGGGAAATCTGCTATCAATTTGATGACTTGCAGAATCTGGGGAATTGTTAAGTGAAAAAGTGGTTGAATTTCAGTGAGAAAAGATTGTGGCATTTTGCTTGACTGTCTATCATTGTCCATTATATAACACAATGGTAGGAGATTTGAATACAGCTGTCCGTGTTCATTGTGTGGCTTGCTGATACTGGTGACCTAATATGGAAGTTTTTCTCAAAATGCTGTGGTTATATATATATATGTGTGTGTGTGTGTGTGTGTGTGTGTGTGTGTGTGTGTGTGTGTCTGGTGATTTCTTGAGAGTCTGGCACACAGTCTGATTTTTGTGTTGTGTACTTCCTTCTCATGCTCCAATGGCTTTTTGGATGATGGCACCATATCTGAAAAATATAAAGACATACACTACCTGTGTGTGCATGGGAAAAGGGAATGATGATGGGGAAAGAAACATACAGACACAAAATCTTAGGAAGGAGGAAGCTCAGGATGAAAATTTTGGGGAGAATAAGGGCTTGGAAGGGCCATTTCCTATATGGGGAAAGGCAGAGTGCAATCCTCAAACCCAGGACAAAATGCACACTCATAAAAGGCCTGATCAGACCCTAGCTTTGTGCTTCTGGTGAACCTGTGGTTGCCATGAAATTAGGAGATGAAAACTAAGGCAGAGTTTAAGATGATTGGGTTTAGTGTGGAATGAGTGCCCTAAATCTGAGCCAAGCTGCAAAGACTCTGTCAGGTCAATGGCTAACAGCAGAGGCAAAGGACCAGAGATGTCAATGACTGCCCATAAAAAGGAATACCATCTTTCATAAAATAGTTTCAAAGAGTAACTAAGCAAATTGCTAATTGCAGCCCTCAACAATCAGCAACAGCAAAACCTAGGGTAAAGGCAGAATCTGACTCTTAGAGTCACCACATTATAATATTCAATAAGCCTATTTTTCAACAAAAAAATCAGAGATAAAAATAGAGGAAATTATGTCACAGTCATAGGGAAAGAGGAAACAATCCTTGAGGAAAGTCAGACATTGAATTAATAGACAAAGATTTCAAATGAACTGTCTTAAAAAGAAATGAAAGCAAGAACTTGAACAGGTATATGTACTCTGATGTTCATAGCCGTATTAGTCATAATTGCCAAAAGATGGAAGCAATCCAAGTGTCTATCAACCAATGAATGCATAAACAAAATGTGGTATATACATACAATGGAATATTATTCATTCATGAAAAGGAATGAAGTTCTGATATATGCAACATGGATGAACCTTGAAAACATCATGTTGTGTGAAATAACCCAGACATAAAAGGCAAATATTGTATGACTTCACTGATATGAAATCATTTTTATAAAGAAAATCATAGAATCAGAATCTAGAATAAATGTTACCACCTAACGATGAGATGGGGAAAGGGAATGGGAAGTTAAAGCTGAAAATGTATATGGTTCCTTTTCAGAATGATTGAAATATTTTGTTAATAGAACATGATGATGGTAACCCAAATTTTTGAATAAAATTTATAGAATTGAAATATATATTTGAATGTTGTTAAAAGGGGAAGTGTTAGGTTGGATATATGGTAATATAATATATATATTTTAAAATCATGGAACTGTTTTACACAGTGAACCCTAAATTAAGCCATGGACTATAAATAGTGTAACTATAAAAATGTGTATTCTTCAATGGTAACAAATATATAACCTCAATGGAAGGTATTAATAATAATGTTGTATATGAGAATTCAATATTTTATGCATGAATGTTTTGAAAACACACAATTTCTCTAATATAAAAAAAAAGTGATGAAAATTACCTAAAAAGCTAAAGGAAATCATGTACAAAGTTCTATGAGAATCCAGCAACATGCTTTAAGAACAAATAAAAGATATCAATACAGACATAAAACTAAGATAAAGAACCCAAATAGAAATGTAAGAATTTAAAATTATTACAGCTGAGATGAGAAATTCACTATAGTGGTTCAGTATCATATTTGAACAGTCAGGGAAAAATCAGCAAATTTTAAGATGGGACAATTGAAATTATCTAGTCTGAGGAGCAGAAAGAAAAAAGTTTGGAGAAAAGTGAAAATAACCAAAAGGACCTGTGAGACACAGTCAAATGTACCAACACATACTTATTGGAGTTACAGAAGAAGAGAGAGAGAAATGAGAAAATAGAAAGCAGTAGAAAGAATATTTGAATAAATAATAGCTCAAAACATCAAAAAAATTTGATTAAATACATGAATCTGCATAAACAAGAATATCAAGAATCATCAAGTAGGATAAACTAAAAATATATCCACACCAACACATATTATAATCACAATGTAAAAGGCCAAAGAAAAGCAGAGAATATTGAAAGCAGTAAGAGAAAATTGGCAATCAAATACAAGGGATCCTAAATAAGATTAATAGTCTATTTCTCATCAGAAACCATGGGGAACAGAAAGCAATGGGATGAAATACTTGAAGTGTTGAAAGATAAAAACCTGATAAACTAGAGTTATATATGTGGAAAACTTAGCCTTCAAAAATGCAGGCTTCTGAGGGTTCTAAAAACATCTGGGCACTATAGATAAGGCACACATATCATGAAATCAGCACCCCATTGGTGAGCCTTACCTTGGAATACATGACAACTTATTTCCCCAATGTAACAGAGTTTGACTCATTTATAATTTCCCTATACATGGTTCTTATGCCCCTTTTGTTTTAACCTTTAATAACACTATGCCCATTAAATATATGTCCCAGAGACAAAAATCAACCATATAGATCAAGTGGACTTACAAACATGCAGAACACTTCATCCAGTAACTGAAGAGTGCACATTCCTATCAGGTGCAGATGGAACATTTTCCAAGATAGACTATTGATTAGGCCA
>JAQZBX010104212.1:0-10974 GCA_029593785.1 Cabassous unicinctus | reverse complement strand
AGTTTTCTTTTCTTGTGGTGTCTTTCTAGGGCTTTTTTTTTTTTTTATTGGGGTGATGATGGCACCATAAAATAAATTAGGGAAAGTTTCCTCTTCTTTATTTTTTCAGAAGAGGTTGAAAAGAATTGGATATAAATCTTCTTGAAATGTTTTTAGAATTCCCCTGTGAAGCAATCTGGTACTGTTTTTTTTTTGGTTGTTGTTGTTATTGGAAGGCTTTTTCTTGAAGAATCAATCTCTTAACTAGTAATTGGTAGATTGAGATCCTCTATTCTGTCTTGGGTTAATATACTTAGATTTCATATTTCTAAAATTGTTGATTTCATTCAGGTTGTTTAATTTATTAATGAAAAATTGTTCATAGTATCCTCCTGTAGTCTTTATACTTCTGTGGGATCGGTAGTAATGTCCCCATTGAATTTCTGAATTTTGTTATTTGTATCATCTCCCTTTTTCTTTTTTAGTCTAGGTAAATTTTCATCAATATTTTGAATTTTTGATAGAACCAACTTTTGTTATTGTTGCTTATCTCTTAGGTTTATTATTTTCTATTTCGTATATCTCCTTTTTAGTGTTTCTTATTTCCTTCCTTCTGCTCTCTTGGAGTTTGATTTGCTCTTCTTTGCAAGTCCTTCCAGATTTGAGTTTAGGTCTATGCTTTCTGATGTGAAATACTTCATCTTTTTTTTTAATGTAAGCTTTCAGAATTACAAATTTCTTTCTCAGCATGTACGTGCTGCATTCCAAATGTTTTGTGCATTGTCTTTTTGTTTTTCTTTGCTTTGAGATATTTCCTAATTTCACTTCTGATCTCCTCTATCACTCATTGGTTGTTTAAGAGAATGACAGGACTTTGGGGGAATGTGGATGATTAAAGAGACACAGAACTCAATTTTCTCCCAGAAAAAAAAAAAACTAGAAGATGGGCAGAAATAGACTGACAATATATTTTAAGGTGTAAGGCATCAGTGGAGGACTAGACACTACCCAGAATAAAGAATGGAAAGGCAAATAATTTCTACAGCAAAGCACTGTGAGTAAAATCTGCAGCTAGCCCTTGTGCCCATCCCTGCACCATCAGAGGAAAAAGCTTTGAATTATCTGGCTTTTGACCAGCAGATAAGGATAGAAGGGGTCACAGTGGCCACATCCTCAGGAAAAGGAAGAGAGAGGGATTCAACCTGAGGCTCATTCAGACTTTGGCCAAAAAAATTCAACTTCTGTGTCCCATGAGCCCTTTGGGCTGGATGAGGACAAATCATTGTTTGCTCTGGGAGCTGGCAGGGGAAGAAATAGATCAAACTCTGACAAACAACCTCTCTACTGAACAGAATTGCTTGCTGAGTATGCAGAAGGTTGTTGAATTATTTCCTACCTGTTAAAAGGAGAGAGTTGCCATCAAATGTTGAAGAAAAGCCTAGGAGAAAATTTGATTTGTGATGCTCTGAATAGACATGAGGCAGGATTCACAGTCACAGCCTTGTAGTCAGTGTTACAGCAAACACATACTGATCAGGGTTTGAAATGAGAAGGCTGCTGAAGAGCATTACCTGCTATTGTACCAAGAAAGGGCATGCAAGATAATTGAAATTAAATAAGAGAGGCTTTTTTGGGTCTTTACACACTCCCTTTCAAAGGCACTTGGAAGCTGGCCTGCAATGCATTACTAGATCCATCATCCATGTTTTAGCAACTAGACAGGGATAATTCTAAAGAGCTAGAAGAGATTGAACCAAGAATGAAAGAATGACAGTAATACAGCCTCCCACCATGAAATCCATACAGAAGAGTAAGAAACTAAGCATGAATGCAAACTCACCATCATAATCAGATGCCTATAATTCAGCAACACAGTACAAGAATTAAGAAGAAAATGGAAGATGGTATACCCCCAAAAAGAAATATATTAACGCCTCATGTGAGATGCAGCATTTGACACAAGTAATCAATGAGGTTCACACAAACCTACTAAATCAAATCAGTGAGCTGAAAGACAATATGGCTAAAGAGATAAAGGACATCAGGAAGACATTGGGTGAGTGCAAAGAATAATTTGAAAATTTGAATAGTAAATTAACAGTGTTCATGGGAATGGAAGACACAATATGTGAAAAAAACACATTAGAGGAATACAAGAGAAGACCCAAAATTATAGAAGATAGGATAAGTGGTGCAGAAGACAGAGCAGCTGTAATTGAAGAAAGATGAGAACACAGAGACAAAGGAATGGAAAAAATTGAGCAGGGGATCAGGGAGATGAATAATAACATGAAGTACAACAACATAAATGACCTGGGAATTCGAGAAGGAGAAAAGAAGGAAAATGGTGCAGAAAGAACATTTGAGGAAAAAAATGGCTGAAAATTTCCCAACTCTCATGAAATAAATGAATTTACATGTCCAAGAAGCACAGTGTACTCCAATCATAATAAATCTGAATAGACATTCTCCAAGACACATTCTACTCATAATGTTAAATGTCAAAGATGAAGAAAAAATTCTGAGATCATCAAGGAAGAAGCAAGCCTCACATACAAGGGATGATAAATAAGACTTACTGCAGAATTCTCATCAGAAACCATATAGGTGAGAAGACAGTGGTATCATATAATTAGGACACTGGAAGAGAAAAATAGCCACCTAAGAATTCTCTATCCACCAAAATTGTCATTCAAATATGAAAGTAGTTTAAAATATTCACAAATAAACAAAAACTAAGAGATTTTAAAACAGTATCTGACTTTGCATGAAGCATTAAAAGGAGCATTAGTGTCTGAAAGATAAAGACAGAAGAGTAAGGGAAAATTTTAGAATGGATAACCAAAAGAGAAAAAACACAGATGAATATAAGATATGACATATGAGAGCAAAAGAATAAAATGGTGGATGTAAATAATGCATTTTCAGTAATATCCTTGATATGAATGGATTAAACAAACCAATCAAAAGAAATAGACTGACAAAATGGATAAAAATACATGAGCCACCCATTTAGTTTCCATCATCTGAAAGTGAAAGGTTGGAAAAAGATATTCCACAGAAATGTGATGAAAAAAGAAGAGCAGGGGTAGCTATGCTAATATCAGACATAATAGGTTTTAAGGCTAAAGGTTATGAGATTCAGGCCAATATATACTAGAAAAAGGGATAATCCATCAGGAAAAAGTAAGAGTCATAAATATCTATACATCTAACTATGGTGCCTGAAAATACATGAGGCAAATTCTGTCAAAACTGAAGGGAGAAATAGACATCTGTACAATAATATTTGGAGGCTTCAATTCACCACTCACATCATTAGATAAGACAGTTAGGCAGAAGATCAACAAGGAAACAGGGAACATGAAAAATTTGATAAATGACCTAGATCTAACAGACATATACAGAACATTTCATCACCAATCAGACGGTTATACATTCTTATGAAGTATTCAGGGATCTTTCTCCAGGCTAGACCAAATGTTAGGTCATAAAGCAGGACTTAATAATTACAAAAGGATAGAAAATATGCAAAACATCTTCTCTGATCATAAAGAAATGAAGCTGGAAATCAATAATAGACAAGGAATGGGAAAATTCAGAAATGTATGTAGGGTAAACAAACCAATTTTAAAAATATCAGGTGGTCAAAGAAGAAACTGTAAGAAAAAAATAGTAAATATATTAAAATAGATGGAAATGAGAACTCAACTTATCAAAACTTTTGGGACACAGTAAATGCAGTGCTGAGAGGGAAACTTATAACCCTAAATGGCTATATTAAAAGAGAAGCAAGACCTAAAATCAAATATCTAATGGAATACCTGGAGGAGCTATAAAAAAAATGGCAAACCGATACAAAACAAGCAGAAGGAAGGAAATAATAAAGATTAGAGCAGAAGCAAATGAAATAGAGAACAAAAATTATATAGATTTATTTTTAAAAAGCTGGTTTTTTAACATCAATAAAATTAACCATTGCTAGACTAACGAAAAAAGAGAGAAGGTGAAAATAAATTCAGAAATGAAAGGGGAATTTTATGACTAAATTCACAGAAATAAAAAGGATCATAAGAGGATATTATGAGAAACTGTATTCCAACAAATTAGTCAATGTAGATGAAATGGACAATTTCCTGGAAATGCAAAAACAACCTACATTGACTTTACAAGAAATACAAGAACTCAACAAACCAATTACATTTCAAGAGATTGACTCAGTTTACAAAAAACTCTCAACAAAGAAAATTTCAGGACCAGATGGTTTCACAGGTGAATTCTAACAAGCATTTTGAGAAGAATTAACACCAATCTTGTTTAAACTCTTTCAAATAATTGAAGAGGAGGAAAAAGTACCTAACACATTTTATGAAGCCAATATCACACTAATACCAAAGGAAGATAAAGATGTTACAAGAGAAAAAAAAAAACAAAAAAACAAACATTAAATCTCAATGTCTCTAATGGACAAAGATTCAAATAGTCTCAACAAAATAATTGCAAATAGAATACTACAACAATTAAAAGAAGTATCCTCCATGACCTACGGGATTTACTCCTGCTATGTAAGAGTGGTTCAACACAAGAAAATCAATTAAAATAATATACCACGTTAAAAAATTGAAGAGAATATACCACTTCTTCATGTTCATTAATTAACAAAAGGCATTTCATAAAATCCAGCATCCTTTCTTGATAAAAACACTTAAAAATATAAGAATAGAAACAAAGTTCTTGAATACTATAAAAGGCATATATGAAAAATCCACAGACAACATCATAGTAAATGTAGAAAGATTGAAAGCTGTCCTCCAAAGATTGCGGACACACAAGGATGTCCAATATCATCACTCTTATTCAGCATTGACTAGACAATCCAGCTAGAGCAATATGGCAAGAAAAGAAGGCATGAAAATAAGAAAAGAGCATGTAAACTCTCACCATTAATAGAGGACATGATCTTATATTTAGAAATTTCTGAAATATCTACAACAAAGCTACTTGAGATAATAAACTAGGTCAGCACAGTTTCAAGATACAAGACCAAAATGCAAAAATCAGTAATCTTTCTGTATACTAGCATAGAACAATCTGAGGAGGAAATCAGGAAATTTTCCATTTACATTTGGAACAAAAATACTCAAATACCTAGGAATCAATTTAATTAATGATATATTGGATGTAAATTCAGAACACCACAAAACACTTCTGTGAGAAAGCAAAGACAATCTAAACAAATGGAAAGACATTACATGTTCCTGGATTGGAAGACTAAATATTGTGAAGATGACAATCATACCCCAACTAATTCATAGCTTCAATACAATCCCAATCAAAATTTCAAAAGCCTACTTTACAGAAATAGAAAAGACAATTATCAAATTTATTTGGAAGGGAAAGTGTACCCAAATAGACAAAAACCTCCTAAAGTGAAGAGTGACGTGGAGGACTCTCACTTCCTGTCCTTGAAACATATTATAAAGCTACAGTGGTCACAACAGCATGGTATTGGCATAAAGCGTGACAACACTGATCATTGGAATAGAATTGATAGTCCAAAAATATTCCCTCACCTCTAGGAACATCTGCTTTTGGACAAACCTACCATGTCCACATTACTCAGATACAACATTCTCTTCAACAAATGCTTCTGGGAGAACTGTATATCCTTAACCAAAGAATGAAAGAGGACTCCTATGTCAATTCTATACAACCATTAAATCAAAATGGATCAAAGACCTCAATATAAAAGCCAGGACCATAAAAGTATTAGAAGTAAATATAGGGAAACATCTTCTAGATCTTGTCTTAGGTAGTGCTTTCATGGAACTTATTCTCAAAGCATGAAAAACAAAGAAAAATAGATAAATTGGACCTCCTCAAAATTAGAATATTTTGCAACTCAAAGCACTTTGTCGAAAGTGTGAAAGGCATCTGACTCATTGGGAGGAAATATATTGAAATCACATATATGATAATGGATTAATATCCATGATATATAAAGAGACCCTGCAACTCTATAAGAAAAAGCCAAAAAAAGAAAGGAAAAAAACAATTACAAAATTAACACAAGGCTTGAATAGACATTTGTCCAAAGAAGAAATACAAATGTTGAAAAAAAAAAAAAAACACATGAAAAAATATTCAAATTCACTAGCAATTAGGGATATGCAAATAAAAGCTTCAATAAGATGTCATTTCACACCTATTAGAATTGTCACTATTAAAAATACAGAAAACTATAACGGTTGGAGAAGATGTGCAGACTTAGGAATGCTTATTCACTAATGGTACATAGAGGGTTGTTTTACAATTCCTAATGTAGTTGAATTTACAAAACCACTGCTCGGTTTATACCCAGAAGAATTGAGAGCAGTGTCACAAACCAACATTTGCACACCAATTTTAATAGCATTATTCACAATAGCCAAAGATGAAAACAAACCAAGTGTCCACCAACCAATGAAGGGATAATGTGTGGTGTATACATACAATTGAATATTATGCAACTATAAGAATAAATAAAGTCATGAAGCATATGACACCATAGATGAAGCTGGAGGACATTCTATTCAAAGAAGCTAGCCAGACATAAAAGGATATATACTGTATGATTGTGCTATTATGAACTAAATACATTGTGCAAATTCAGGTAGTTAATAAATAGAATTTAAGTCACCAGAAAATAGAATGATGTTAGAGAATGGAAAGCTGAGGGTTAATCTGTTGCAGAATTGGTAAAAAGTTCATAAATTTTGAAATGAATAGAAAATGTGAAAGTGCATCAGAGTTTGTAACTCACATTCCCAATATATGTGTTTGACAGTGGTTGAAATGAATTGCTAAGGTTATGTATATTAGTAGAAGGAAAGCTAAAAATTGAATTATGGGATTTAATAATATAGCAAAATTTCATGTGAAATGTGAATGAGTAATACTGCATATATAAAATTGCTTTACTTTGAAACTGAGTAAATGTATATTAATGTTACAATATGTTTTAATTAGGCAAAAATACAAACAAATAAAATTATGGACAGTAGAGTATAGTAATATATGAATAATGTTCCATTAAGTGTAAAAAAGAGAAATCTATGAAGTGAAAGAAATGAGACAGAGGTACTACATATTGTTTTACTCCATGTATATAAAATATAATTACAAATAAATTAGAAAGACAGAAACAGAATAGCAGCATTGTGCAGCAGGTGAAGTATAGATATTTTAAAGTTAATTATTAATGGGTAGAGATTTTATATTTGTCTGTTTTTGTTTATTAGTATGATAGGAATAATGAAAATGTACTAATAAAGATTGAAGGGGTGAATGCATAACTATGTGATTATAATAGTACCATTGATTCTATAATTTGCATGGATTGTATGCTTTATTAATATGTGTAACTAAAATTAATTTTAAAAGTTTGTGAGACTTTGAAGTTTTGATTTTTTGAATCCCGAAAGACTAAGTTCTTAAACTAATCCATTCTTGTGAGTGTGGCACCCTTTTATTGCATAAGATTCACTTCAATTATCACTTTTAATTAGATTGTTTTGGGGTGTTTGATTGGACCACATCAGTGAGAAATGGCACATGTTAAGTCTCTGCCCCCTCTCTAGACTTTATATAAACTGAGAACACAGAGAAAGAGACTGTGGAATTTTTATATTATTTCAAGAATTCTAAAAAGAAATAGATTATATATTTAAACTAACCTATTCCTCTTTGTATGATACCATTTGATTGAAATAAATTCAGTTGAGGGACCTTTAATTAGATTACTTGGTAATATTGTTTAGGGCTTTTGATTGGACTAAGTCAGTGAGGCATGTTGCAGGTTGAGTCTCTGCCCCATTGCTGGGTCTGATAAATACCCAGAGACAAAAAGAGAGACAGACTCAGGAAAAGGAAGCTGCCATATTAAATCTTGCCATGTGAGGGAGGTTTTGCCCACAGCAGAGCTGCCAAGAGAGAAGATCTGAGAAGCTCAAAGAGCTGAGGCCCAGAGAGAAAGAAGAGTTTGATGAAAGAAAAGTCCTGTGCCAGTTTTGCCTACACCTGCAAAAAGACAAAGACCATGTCAGAAACTGCGGCTACCTTCCTTTGCCACATTGTAAGACAACATAATCAAAGATCACTAACTTTTATGAAAAAACACCTTTTATTGTGCCCTCTTTTGTACTTCTCACAGCTTTGGAACAGTTTTTTGCCACAAATAAATCCATTTTATAAAAATCAACCCACTTTTAATACTTTTCACTGGAAGCCCTTTGACAAACTAAAGCAGAAATTAGTACAGAGTAGGGTGCTGCTGTTTGTAAGAATGAAAAATATTGGAATAATTTTTTTAATGGGTAAGGGGTATTTTTCGGAGGAATGGTGAGATGATTGGTATAAAAGGCCTAGATTACTTTGGAGAAACAGTTGTTAGGAATATGGGTCCTAAAGTTATTTCCAATGAGGCCTTAAAAGGAAATGATAAAACTATTACTGGAAAGTGGATGAAATGAAATCTGTGTTTTAAAGTTGCAGAGAATTTGCAAAATTGATTCCTGATGTTAGATTGAAAGCAGAATTTGAAAATCATGAACTTGGACATTTAGCTGAGGAGATTTCCAAAGTAAAATGTGAAAAATATGGCCTGGTTTCTCCTTGCAGCTTATAGTAAAGTGAGAGAGGAAAGAGAGAAGATGATAACTAACTGCTGGGTACAAGAAAATGAAAAGCTGATTTCAGAAATTCCAAGCTTCTAGAAAACAAGCTCCCAGAGGATAGTGCCCTGTGTGTAAACATATAAACTTGGAGCTTATATGTCAGGATTGGAAATGCCATTATCCAGGAAGAACTTATGGATAGCCTTAATGTCTGTTGGCTTGAACCACTTTTACATGCATGCAAAACCAACAAATTTTTGTGAAATCTTTATTGAATGAAACCACTTTCAGTGGGGACTAAAAGGGATAGATAGGAGAGAAATTGAAGGAAAAACAGCTTCAAGTGGAAAACCAAGGAAGCTGAGTCCTGGATTTGAGACATATCCTTAAGCCAAGTGAGGGACCCCATCTTTGCAAGCAGAAAGGGTAAATTTCCCCACATTTAATGAGGTTAGACATTCCAGCTCATTGTTCAGGGTGATTTTGGATGCCTCAGGCTGTAAGGAGGGTGGAGTGCATTCCTCAGTGTTTGGGGAGCATTAAGTGACCACCCCACTGCTCTAAGAGATTGGGCCTGTTCCCCACAATTGGGAGAGTCAGGTCACCATCCAACTGTTATGAAGTTGTTGGGACTGTATGGCAGATGTTAGGGAGTATGTTTTCACCTTCTCACTGTACTAAGTTGGTTGTGACTGTAATCTGGAGTTTGGGCAATATGTGGCTGTCATCCCAATGCTATTGGAGGGTGAGGTCTGGAGCTTAGTCACCACCCAGATGCTTGAAGAAGGTGGAACAGAAAGTATGGCTGTTTGTCAAGCCCCCATGTGATCCAGAGGAGAAGATATCATTCTAAGAATAACTCACAGATTTTGAAATCTAATGGACTATGCCCTGCATGTTTTTGGAGTTGTTTGAGACACTAGACTCCTTTTTTCCATCCCAATTTCTCCTGTGGCAATGCAAATGTTTAGCCTATGTATGTTTCTCCTTTGTATACTGGAAGCAGAAAAATCTTGTTTCCTAAGTTTCACAGGTCTACATCCAGAAAGAAACTTTTCCCCAAGATGAACTGCATGCTTATAACTGCTTTTTTTTTATTATTATTAATTTTTTTGGTACTTAGCATTGCTACTGAATTGATTTAAGATTTCTCGAAAATTGTGATGTAATGAATGTATTTTGCATGCAGAAAGTCATGTCCTTTTGGGATTCAGAGGATGGAGTCTGGTACTTTGAGATTTTTTTTATGAATTCCAAAAAGAGAAAGATTATATTTTTAAATTAATCTATTCCTGTAGCATTACATTAAATTTGGTTCAGGAACATTTTATTAGATTGCATGATAAGATCAACTTTAGGGCTTTTCATTAGACTACATCAATGAGGAATGACTCAGTTTGAGTCTCTGTCCCATTGTTGGGTCTGATATAAATCCAGAGACACACTGAAAGACAGAAAGAAACAGGAAAAATAAACTGTTATATTTGATCCTGACATGTGATAGGTTTTGTCGACAGCTGAACTACAAAGAGAGAAATCCCCAAGGAGCTCAAAGAGCTGATGCCCAAAGAGAGAGAGAGAAGAGTCTTGGTAAGAGAAAAGCCCTATGCCAGGTTTGCCTACAGTTGCAGAAAGGCAGAGACCTTGGCAGAGATCATGGCTACCTTGGTTTACCACAGGTCCAGAAACCAGAATCAATGATAGCTGAATATCATGAGAAAGCATGTGTTATGGTACCCTGAATTGAACTACTCACAGCCTTGGAACTGTATGTATTTACCTCAAATAAATCCATTTAATAAAAGCAAACCCATTTATGGTTCTTTTCATTGGTAGCCCTTTGACAAACAAAAACAGACACAGGAAAAGAGAGCCATCAACATCTTTTCCCTGCCATATGTGAATGAGGACTTGAGGATCACTAGCCACCAAAGCTGAAGCACAAAACCTCAAAGAGGCTAAACCCATAGAGAAGATCAATGCTGAAGAGATGATCCAGATGCCTGTTTGCTCACAATGGAACTCAGGGAGAAAGGAGAGTATTCAAGGCTGAGAGATGAGGCAAAAAAAGAGACAGCCCATATGCTTGATCATGAAATGCTGGACTCTGTGAAATGGTGAACCCAGAGGGAAAGGCAGGGGCTTCAGCAGATATCAGTCACCATCTTGGTTCCTCATGTGGCAGTATACCCAGAACATCAATAGATGACTTTGGTGAAAAAGCATTTCTCCTGATTCCTTGATTTGGACATTTTTTGCAGCCTTGGAACTGTAGGCTTTTACTTTTATAAAATTTCCATTATAAAATCCAACCCACTTCTGGTACATTTTGTTAGCAGCT
>JAQZBX010104211.1:0-10974 GCA_029593785.1 Cabassous unicinctus | reverse complement strand
AGGGCCCCAGGATCAAGTTCTCTCCTCTGCCGTGTCTATGGAGCTCTATTCCCGTTCTCCTTGAGTGTGTCCATTTATGTAGCCCACCGAGGGGGCAGGGACTCAACCCTAATGACGTGGCCGAATCAAAGCCCTAATCTTGATTTAATCAAGTAAAAGTAAAGCCTTTTAGTTTAAATCAATCAAAAGGTATCATACCCAGAGGAACAGACCAGTTTATAAACATAATGTGAATCTCTTTTTGGAATTTATAGATCGTATCAAACTGCCACAGTCTCTAACAGAGAGCCGTCAGCATCTCCTTCGGGGGACAGGGCTGTGCTGGGGTACACCCAGAATGCATCAAGGGAAATTCTGATGGCCTAATAGGCCAGGGTGCCCGCCCCGCCCCCACCCGGAAGCAGGTCCCCCGCACTCAGCAAGGTGAGGCGGCTGCTGTCAACGAAGTCCCGCCGCAGCTTGTCCCTGCCACGGCTGCTTGGCAGCTAAAGCCCCGGCAGCTGAGCAGGCCCGGCTCCGCCCGCGATCGCTAAAGCGTTTCGGCCCCTGAGAAACAAAGCAACGGGACTGGAAAGATGACAGTGAGAGTGACGCACAAAAAGAGCTGGGAAGGGGAGGGCAAAGGAAGAAAGGCAGGAAGCACAGATGTTGTTTTGGCCTCCAGTTTACAACATTCTTCTCGGCCTTCAGGGCCGACTTGTGAAGCTACTCCTCTAGAACCTTCTGGCTGCCCAGCCAGGGGCGAGCACCTGGGCCCCTCACAGCGTTTGCGCGCTGCTCTCAGGTGCCGCCTCTCTACGCGCCTGATTTGTCTTACCAGCGTGCAAGTTCCTTGACGGGAGAGATGTCCAAAGTCACTCTGTGTCCTCCGTGGCACCCAGGAAATCACCTTAAACCAAGCAGTTTGTGTCATCTCAAGCAAAGCACATAACTTTCCTAAGCGTCCGTTTACTCATCTATAAAAAGGGGAGGCTACGAATACCTACCTCATTGAAATTGTAAAGATGAAATCAACTAAGCTAAGTAAAGTGGGTAGTACGGTGCTTGGCAGCTAGTTCATATTCAGATACCTACACGGCAAATCTGTAGTAGTTATAGATCCTGTACTGTTGATGGCCTGCATGCCAGGGCTACCTGGCTAAGGCGGGGGAGGAAGGCGGAGGCCGGCACACACTCTTCATGCATGCTCTCTCCCTCTCTCCCCGTCTTTTTTTTTTTTAGGAGATGCTGGGGATTGAACCTAGGACCTCATACATGTGAAGCAGGTGCTCAACCACTGAGCTACATCCGCTCCCCAATGAGAGTTGGTTTCTTCATTTGTTTTGTTTTTAGGAGGTACTGAGGATCGAACCTGGCACTTCGTACATGCGAAGCAGGCGCTCAACCACTGAGCTACACGTGCTCCCCTCCCTCACTTTTCCCCTCTCCTCTCCCTCCTTCTTCGTCTCTGTCTTTTTTTTTTACTGTCTCCTCATCCCAAGAGAACTGGCCGAGAGGTAGAGAAACCAGACAAGAAAGCGTGTTCCCCAGTTAGTGAGTTTGTAAAGCCATTCTCGTCACATTTCAGAACCTTCCTCGCAACAGGCCGTGCTGGTGGCTGCCAAAACTCTGCCGTCACAGAGGGGCTGCTCAGCAGTTCCATCGTCAAGGGCGCTGGTCGCCAGTAGAAGGACGGCAGGAGGACGTTCAGAGTGCACAAGAATGGGGCCGGGAACATCTCAGGACAGCAGAGTGAGTAGGGCAGCTCGGAGCCTGTTGGCGGTGCCCTCTCCGGCTTCCAGGGTAGCTAACGTACAGCACCTCCCGTTTGCACTCAGGCCGCCCCAGCGTGGCCAGGACACTGCTGCTGTGCCCGAGGGCCCTGCTCTTCCCTCATCGCCCTCCTGCACAGCCTCTCCGTCTGCTCTCTGCTGCGCCAGAGGCCGGCGGCGACCTCCTGGTTTCCGGGCGCCATGCGTGTGCCCTGCAGGGTTCCGCTGCTGAGCAGCTGCTCCTCTGGAGGTGGTGCCCTTCTCGGTTTCTCTGGAACGCTGCGCTTGCGTTTCCTCCGCGATTCTTCGCTGCGTTGGCTCGCTCCCACCCTGTCTCTTAAATGAAAGCATTCCCCGAGTCTCTGTCCTGAGCTACATTCTTTTCTTGCTCTCTATTGATTCCCACTTGAATCCATCCACTCACACGCTCATAAAAATAACCGCCCAATGCAGAAAAGTTTAATGAAGAAAGAAGAAATCATCCCAAATTCCAGAGAGAAACACTGTCACCTTGCTATCTATATTTTCACTACTGTTGTGTAATTTTATAAAATTAGCTCATTCTATGCATGCGCTCGATAGCCTGCCTTTTAGATTGCTTTCTAGGGCATCTGCCCACCTTGTAAATGTACCACTTATTTTTCAAAACAATTCTTCATTCATGGTCACGGATGCCATTTCCTCAAATATTTAAACAATACCGAGTTGCCTTTCATGCTTAGTTTTGGAATTTTCTTTTCATCCCTTTGATTAAGGATGAGTAGAATTTCAGTAAAGGTCCAGACCAATGCCAGCTTCTCGCATGGAACTGTCCACAACTAGTTATTCCTTCAGCTTTGTCCCCACGCTGTATCGTGGGCACCATCGTTGCGTGATTAGTACCCTCTGCCCTGCGGGACAGTCCTTAGTTGTTGGGAGTTTTTTCACTAAAAAAATGCCAGAGACTGGTTTGCACCCATCTCTGCATCTCTGCACCCCCCAGTCTGTCGTGTGCGCCTGGGGCTCAGCAGGCGGGTGGTGAGATGTGTTCACCGGCATTACATAAACTTACCGTGGGTACCAGCTCTTTTCCGGTCTTACCATGTAGACTCCTTTTGCCTCCTTTGTTCTTCCCAGTTCTCTTTTTCATATTCTTTTTTTTTTTTTTTTGCCCACAAGAGATTTTTCAAAGCTTTTGCCTCAAGCTAACTGAACTGTGTTAATCTAGATCATTAGATGTTCCACTGTTAAGACACCAAGGCTAAGAAAATGGAGTTTTTATTACCCGCTTTCCTTTTTGCCAAGAAGATAATAAATATTTAGCAGAGAAAGGCAGATTGAGATGACACGCTCTGCTCTCCTCGCGGTGACGGTTTTCCGTGTGATCCGCGCCGTCACGGGAAGCCTGACGGTATTAATTTGTAACGTAGCGCTTCACCCTGTTTGCACTCTTCCAGGGAATTAAACATGGCTTTCTTCTTTTCCAGGCTGCTTGGACCTTGACGCTCGTCTGCCTACACCTTGGTGACCCTGTCCCCTTGCCAAGGAAGAGCTGTCCTGACCTCAGGGCGTGGAGAGCCAGGCCAGGGGGACCTCGCCAATTAACAGAACAACTCAAGAAGAGAGCCAGAAGGTAAATTCCCTTTGTCTGGAGGCTGCCCGTGGATAGATTTTTATCTGGGAAAACCTTTGTTTGCAAACTTTTTTATTCATTTCTAAACAAAATGGAGTATGGAAGTGATACTCCATTCTTTAAAAAAAAATGAATACCACAGGAATACGGAAAGTTTAGATAGTAATATAATAGAAATAGACTCACCCCTATACCCATTCTACAGCTCAGGAAATAAAGTCTTACTCATTCCATTAAAAACTCTCGGTCCTCTTTTTCTGCTTTGCTTCCTCTTCCCCTTTCAGGGGTAACAAATAATCCAGAATTCTGTGCTTAGCATCCCTTTGGATGTTTTCTGAATTTTACTATATGTGACTACAACTGTAAACAACAATGCTGTTATAATTCTTACAATATTTATCATAATATATGTTGCCTTCAGCAAACTTCTCTTTCCATTCAACATCATATTGTTTGAAATTCACGTTTAGTCTTCTGGCTCTAATTCTTTCCTTTTTCACTCCTGTGCAGGGTTTTGTTGTCCAACTATTCCATTCCTCATTATTTATTCTCTAACTAATGGGCATTGAGGTTGGTTAATTTTTATTTTTTTTTAAGATTTATTTATTTTATTTCTTTCTCCACCCCACCCCCCATTGTTTTGTGCTCGCTGTCTGCTCTCTCTGTGTTCTCCTGTGTCTGCTTGTCTTCTCTTCAGGCAGCACTGGGAACCGATCCTGGGACCTTCTGGAGTGGAGAGAGGCACTTAATCTCTTGCGCCACCTCAGCTCCCTGGTCTGCTGCATCACGTATTGTCTCTCCTCTGTGTCTCTTTTTGTTGCGTCATCTTGCTGCACCAGCTCTCCGCTCGGGCCAGCACTCCATGTGGGCCAGCTCACCGTGCAGGCCAGCTTGCTTTTCACCAGGAGGCCCCGGGAATTGAACCCTGGACCTCCTGTATGGTAGACTGGAGCCCAGTCGCTTGAGCCACATCTGCTTCCCTAATTTTTAATTCTTTTACTAGTAAAAACAATGCTTCCGTGAATGCTCTTGTTAGAATTTTGTTGGGTTTCCTCTGTGCCAGCATTTGGTGTCGTTTCAAATGCTGTCGTTTTTCGTCGTCATCAGCATTTCCAGCTGAATGCTGTGCTAGGCACTGAGAGGGGAAGGAGGACACTGATCTAAACCCGGTAGCTGTCCAACTTTCAACTTTAAAGACAAGTATTGGAAGTTTTAAATATTTAACCAAAGGTTTGCCTAAGAAAAGAAGTCTTGGCCAAGAATTCTGTTTGAATGAGCACTAATTACAAAATATGAAGAACTCATTTTATATATTAAAGGGAGCTCAAGAAACTTTGCTATTCTTATTTACATAATCAAGTTGTGTTTGGGAGAAAAATGGCAAGGAGAGTAAGTCTGCACTGCCCCCTCCAACGTCAGCTTGACTGCCAGGTCTTCCTGAGCCTGGGACAGGAGGCTGCTGGGACCAAGGGGGCGAGCGAGCCTCAGCCCTGCCAGAAGGCCCTTCCCCTCTGGGTGGGACAGCCTGAGGGCCTGAGGTGGGGAGCCCTGGGTGAGCATCAGGGAGGAGTTCCTGGAAGGGGCCTGGCCGAGGAAACATCAGACCTACAGGAGAAAAGGCCTCCGCAGTGGTTTCCCTGGTAGGACCACGCGAGCAGGTAGCCATGGAACATCTACGAGGTCTACCGTGAGATTTCCACTGCAGCCATGAAGTAATGGGGACCCAGCTAGCCCTCTCTCCATAAAGTTAGAGAGCTGAGCAAGATGTATGTCAAGCCTAAAGCAAGCAGATGCCACAAGCCAGCAGACGCCGCAGGAGCGGGTGTGGCTCAGGCCACTGGGCACTCGCCTCCCATGTGGGAGGTCTCTTCCTGGAGAAGGCGAGGGATAAATAAAAAAATAAAGTAAATAAATCTTTAAGAAAAGGTGTATGGCAACTCTTCAGAGGCTGGATGACAGGCAGCACATGCGGCAGGCACCGCAGTGGCCTCAGCGCTTTGCCTGAGGTGCAGGGAGCAGAAGCCCACGCTCCTTCAGCGGCCCCCTCATCTGTGGGCAGCGATCAGAGTTCAGGGCTAAGGCAGCTGGGGTGTGGGTCAGGGTGCCCAGATGAAGGCAGCTGTGCATACTATGAGCTAAAACGTCTGCTCAGGGGCCTGCCTACATCTTTGGGTAGGTACTGAGTTGCGTGTTAGGGTGGGAGGGCACAAAACCTGGCAGAGGACAGCTTCTGGGGCGCTCTGAAGCCCACAGAGATCCCACATGTTGAACAGTGCTGTGCCGACACAGGAATTCCAGTCGGCCAGAGTGGGGCCTCACTGAAACTGCCGAAGGGCACTGTCTAGTCCTGGAGAGATCACTCTGCACCCACACTACCAAGCTCAGAAACAAGCCTCAACATGCTCACGCTGCTAGGTCAGAACGTGAACTGCTGCCAGAAACAAAACCGACAGCTGACAAAACCCAGGCTCTCAACAATCTAGCATTTACAGTGTCCAGCATACACTAGACCTGTGAAGAGGCAAGAAAATGTGGTCCTGGACGTTATCAAGAAAGTGAAAAGCCAACTGCAGAATGGGCGAAAACAGTTGTAAATCATGTATTAGAGAAGCGCTTAATATCCAGAGTATATAAAGAGCTTCGACAATGCCACAACAAAAAGACAAACAACTCAATTAAACAATGAGCAAAAGACTTGAATACGCATCGTTCCAAAGCACGGTGAGCCAATAAGCACATGGAAAGGTGCTCAACACCGTTAGGGAAAAGCAAATCAAAACCAGCATGAGACACCACTCCGCATCCTCTGAATGGTGTGGCCTCACCGTAACTTAGACGGCTTGACGGTGGAGGCTTCAGGTGAGGTACGTGCAGCTGAACAAGGGTGGGCCTTAAACCGTACCATGGGAGGCCTGAACCAGAGGAGAACCTGGATGCCAGAAGCTGAGGGCGGCCACACGGAGGAGGCTGGAAGCCAGCAGCGCCCGAGAGCTGGGACGGAGAGGCCCTCGCCACAGGGTGCAGGCCAAGGAACCCCAAGGACTGTCAGCAGCCAGCACCAGAACGCTACGCAATCTGGGTGAAGGCGAGCCTTGCTGACACCTTGCTTTGGGGCTTCTCCTGGCCTCAAAACCGTGAGCCAGTAAATTCCCGTTGTTAAGCCAACACCAGCTTGTGGTATTTGTGGTAGCAGCTCTGGCAAACGGAGACAGCTAGTAATGGGTTATAATCTGTTTTGTAAAATTAGTGTCTGTGGCAGCTTGAAATGGCTTTATGAATCCCAAAAAAGAGAAGTATTATGTTTGTAAAGGGATCTCTTCCTGCGGGTGTGATACCCTTTGATGATATTACTTGGTAGACTGCTTTCGGGCTTTTCACTGGACCCCGTCAGTGAGGGGTGCCTCTGCCCACTTAAGGGTCTGATGTAAACGGAAACACAGAGACAGGCTCAGACAGGCCCAGAGAAAGGTGTTTGATCCTGCTGTCAGAGAGAGGACTTCCAGATGGCTTAAGCACGAAGCCCCAAGAGGCTGGGCCGCTCAAGAGGAGACGGGAGCCCAGAGGGCAAGGACCCTGCCTCCCCGTGGCCACACGGCGGGGTCAGCAGCAGCTGACTTTGGTGAGGAAGCCTCTCTGATGGTGCCTCAGTTTGGGCTTTTTATGGCCATGGGATGTCAGCTTTGACCCCAAACAAATCCTCTTTATAAAAGCCAGCCCATTTCTGGAACTTTGTATCAGCAGCCCTTTGGCCAACTAAAACAGTATCTATGAGGCCATACTGATATAAAATAAACCAGCGAATAAATATGTAAATGGGGAAGAAGTGAAAAGTACTTCTTTATCATAAAAAGCCAAAAAAGGGAAAAAAAAAACAAAACAGAATGGCATTATAAAATTATCAATGGACACTAAAATGAATGGATGAGTTTGATAAAGAACAAGATACTTACACTGTCTTGTTACTATTTCTTTCTTTGTAATTAATAATTAGCTTTATATGGGGAAAACCTGGCAGAACCACTTGACTGTAACGACGAAAATGAACATCAAAACAGAGACAAACCAACGTCTGTGCCTTTTGATAGACACGGTATCACTTCGGCAGTAGACCCGCCAAAAATGGCACCTGAATTTTTCTCCAAAGTATCTAAATGAGCTAAAAAGAAAGGCTGAGAACAATTCCAGCTTATCACATACACACACACACACAGCCATTTAAATCTATGTTGTTCCAGAAAAGATGTAAGATAGCTAAATTATAAGTTACTACGTTAGGTTTTGAAATAACTTTAAACTTAGGAATAAGACTGCCGTAGAACAAATTAAAATGTCTCTTAAAGTGACATATTCCTATAGGAATGACAGCAAGTCATAAAGAGGAAAATTCCTAGAAAGCGTATGTGCATTTGTTATCCCCGATAGTGATGTGTGCACCCCAAATAGGAATAATCTTCATATTTAACTGATACGTAGTTATGCAGATGTTTGTGGGAAAACAAGGAGACACACACTTTTTCTGAATTAACAATGGGGTTACTGACCCCCAGAAGAATTTCTCAGGAGTGGGTGGACACTCCCTTAAAGGTCTCAATTTCCTTATGAAAGAAAACAAAACAAACAGTGAAAACTGCTAAGGCAAAGGGACATGACAGAAATGCCACTCAATGCCTGCATGTGAGTTTACCAGTTACAAGGCACTTCCACGCATTTTTTTTTATCTTACACCAACTTCGGAGGTAGGCGGGTTTCATAAGTTATTCACTCCAGTGAGGTTTTTCCCACCAGAAATGCCAAGGAAGATGACAAGAAAAGTTTATCTTGGGGATCCATGTATTCAGAGAAAAAATAAAAGTGAAACAAGCTGTTTCACTGACTAGCTTCAGATCAGAAATTGCACTGGACGTTTCTTCTCAAAACCCATTCTTCTCAGAAGAGACAAGAAGCTTCTGAAGCTCACCTTTGGATTCTTTTGGATTCTTTCTATCCAAGCAGCCTTTGAGTTGAGAGCTGTGCTTCTTTGTTTTGCTGATGTCCTCTGGGGAGCAAGTGGGTGTCACCTCCAGGTGGAGGGGTCCTGAAAGCCGTGCAAACTCAGGGTTTCTCGGGCGTCTTCCTGCTGGCTTTAGTGCTAGGAGTGGTGGAATTGTTTTTCGTTGCTGATAGAAGGTTCTGCTTTTACCATCATGTTCTGTTCTGTTGCATGTTTTTTTTACAAGTAACCAAAACCAAATGGTTTTGGAGTCCTTGTACTTTGTTACAATTTTACTTATTTAAAACCGAGTGCATGCTTTTCTGCTTCTTCATGAAAAAGTTTCTGCATTTGGGGTGTTGGCTTTGGCTTCGGCTAATTACCCCGCATGAGAGCAGCTGGAAAGAGTATGGACGGGCTTCTTCCAAAGTGCTCTTACCCCGTCCTGTGACGCTGCAGGCCAGAGGAGCAGTGCCTGACTCGGGCAGGTATGTGTCCTTCCAGTGCTGTGACCTCAAGGTAGTGCTTCTACCTCAGTGAGGCCACCGCTGCCTCCACATGGCCCAAACCTGGGGAGAGCCAGCTCCTGAATTTCATAATGAGGAAACATCAGACAAATCAAACACACACGTACTAGCTTTGTAGACATACTAAAGGTAATATTTTCAGTGTTAAAAAAAAAAAAGGCAAGAAGAAAAAGCCAATTGGGGAAAGGATCACATGAAAAATTTGGATTAAATTTTTTCTGCTTTATCTAATTTTTCCTTGTGGTGCTAAGTTTATGACTTTTAAATATCCCATGCATTTTGACACAAAGATATTTCTGGATGTGTTCTTCCGTAAAAATGTGAGCACTCTCCGGGGTGGAATGAATTAGGGTGTCTGATTTTCTGAAGAATTTTGTTTGGTCTGTGAGCTGTAGCAGTTCTTCCCTGTCATTCTAATATTAAGCCCCATTGGGCTAGTAAGTGCTCAGAAGAACTCTCTTCTTGAAATTTCCAAGTTCTCCTCCTCGGACCGTGTCCCTTTGACCTCTAAGTATCTTGAACACACTCCTGACCTGGAAAGATGTAGAAATCACGTAACGTGCTGGGATCTGGAAGTCTTCCCTTTTCTTGGTTGATAAGACCCTGCTTCCTCTTCACCAGGTGGGTGCGAGCAGCTTTGAGCTGCTCACATGAAAGAACAAAGCTCTGATTTTGTTAAAAACGTAACCCCTGTTGTCAGCGGACCCAAGAGTCAGATGAGAAGAGGGAAGGACCTGCTGGCATCGAAAGCCACCACAGTGCAGGGAGGGCCGCGTGGCTCGGGCTCTAAGTGCTAATGCTGATAGCTACGGTAGCTTCAGGAGGGTGGTGACAAGGCAAAGGAGATAAGACCCAAGGTTCCCCAAGGACGCTCTCCAGCTAATAAGGGATGGGGAGTTGGCGTCCCTGAGCTTCCCTGCCAGGCCTGCCCTCCAGATGCCCACGTTGGGGAACCTGCTCCATCACGCATGCTTTCTGGGCTTCTCTTCCGGCTATCCTACTGGTGGTTTCTGGAATCCCCAGACTAAACCACTTGCACTTGAGCAAACCTTGTCGATTCTAGAAACTTCAGGAGCTTTCCCACCTACTTACCTTTTTATGCCTTCCCCCACTCCCTGAGATTCCAACCCCCTTTCCTCTGCCTGTCCACACTGTCACAGTGACTGGGTCACACTTTGCACGTTGGGCCTCAGTCTCCTCCTCCTTCTGAAATCAAAGTCTTATGTATTCTACTCTGCTGGCAGTTAATCAGACTCCTTGTGCTCTCTGCATTGTGAAGTGGGCCACAATAGGGGAAGGTGGCTTCAGACATGAATACCCAACCTCAAATCCATCACTCTTGGGCAAATCACCTAACCACTCTGACCTTCAGTTTCCTTCTCTGTGAAATAAAGATAATAATCTCTGTCTTATGGGTTATCCTAAGGACTCAAGGAGCTAAAATGCATCAAGAACCAAGATGTTGCCTAATATAAGAAGATAAAGATCTAATGTTCCTCAAGGAAGCTCTCCCGCTAATAAGGGATGGGAAGTTGGAAGACAACTTCCAGGTCTTGCCCTTCAGTTGGGGCAGATTCTACACCGTCCCTGAGCTTCCCAGCCAGGCCTGCACTCCAGATGCAGGCTCCAGATCAAGAAGATGCCGGAGAAAAGATTATTTTCATTAAATGATTTTCATTTATTATTTAATTCCTCAAGTGCCTCTGTCCATGTGGTTTCCTGAATCAAATGGGTAGCTTCTCTGCCATATTCACTTTTCTTTTGTTATCAAACTGCCTTGCACATGACAGGTACTAAGTAATGACTAGTTATCAGTTTTCTAAAACTTCAAATCAGAGAGTGTACTCTTTCAAGTCGAGAATCATTCACGGATTACTTGTTTGTGAGGCATTCTCAGGCAATTTTTAGCAGGTCTCGGGACTTTTCTGTGCCTCGGTTTCCTCACGTGGAAAATAAATGTTTTGGGAAGCGGGTGTGGCTCAATCAATAGAGCCCCCGTTTACCATATGAGAGGCCCCGGGTTCGCTTCCCGGCGCCTCCTTGTGAGGGCAGGCCGGCCCGCGCGGCGCGGTGGGCTGATGCAGCAGGACCTCACAGCAAGGGGGAGATATGCAG